>JANRMT010062831.1:1732049-1782619 GCA_026402145.1 Polypterus bichir lapradei
CACGTGTAAGAACGAGATCAAGGGTGTGACCGAGAGAGTGAGTTGGCGTATTAATATGCTGGATAAAATCAAAGTCCAATAGTGATAAAAAGTCATTAAAAAAAGGTTTTGATTGACAACAAACGTGAATGTTAAAATCACCAATAATAAATACTTTGGCATGGGAGAGGGTGACATCAGCCAGGAGATCAGAGAATTCAGAAATTAAGATATCATTAATTACAGGAGGTCTATAGACCACAGCAAATAACAAAGAAGGGGAGCTGCACACTTTGAAAAGTTGCAGTTCGAAGCTACTAAATGGACCCCTTGTAAGGCTCTGACACAAGAACATATTTTTAAAAACGGTGGCAATGCCCCCACCACGACGAGTCAGCCAAGAAGAGTTTAAAAATGAATAACCTGATGGTACCAAGTCAGTAAAACATGAAGAGTCACCATTTACAATCCAGTTTTCAGTGATGAAAAAGAAATCCAGATTATTTCAGATAATAAAGTTTTGCAGAATAAAAGTTTTATTAGACAGTGATCTCACATTCATGATAGCAGCCTTGATTGAAGTAGAAGAGCTTGCTGCGGGATGAGCACAGGTGAGCGTGCGAAGATTAGCAGCATTTACTCCCAGAGAGCACACCGAGGAAGAGTGATGCTGCTTTGAAATGGAGAAATTAAATCTGGTGTCCAGCGCCCATGAACAAGGGATGGAGTCCTGTGCAGGAGAAGATGGACAGTGGCCGTTGAGATTAATACATAAAAACAAAGATAAAACATAGATTAGCGAGACAAGCAGACGGCCAGCCACACCAGTCCGCACCATCTTGGGTAGCTGCAGACTCAACAGGATGGACAGAAGAGATTCTCTTTGAGCCTGCATGGAGAAACAGACAGACCAGGTTGTGCTATGTCCTCTTTTAAAGTTGAGCCCAAAATTAAATTCTCCAAAGTAATTTGAGTGAGATAGCAGTCAGGTGGACCTGGTAAAAGGCCGAGAGGTAAAACTGTAGAGCATATAATAATGGCCGGTGCCCTAGAATGGTAATTAATGCTATGGAAAGCATGACTTTGGGAAACAGCTAACTAATGTGTAGATCTAGTAATTATTTAGCTAGATACGCACAAGTAAATCCATTTCATATAAAGAAATCAACCCTGGATCAGTCAGTAGCTTATCACTGGGCCAGTTTAAGATGATTAATTAACCTAACCTGTATATTTGGGACGTGCAAGACTATCCCAAGCAGGAACAGGAAGAACATGCAAAAAACATACAGGCAGTGCTCGGTGCTTGGATATGAAAACTGCTCTTTCCCTGTTCAAGCTCCTGTAGTGAGGGCTTTTAACTGGACTCTCTCACCCTGTTTCTGCTTCTGTTTCTGTTAAACATAACTGTATAGCAGGTTTCTATCATACCTTTTTCATTTTAGATGTATTATTCAGATAGAAGTGGTGTGGACATAAATAATGTCAATGATGCCATTTATACAAAATAAGCCTACTATTAATTAAATCACAAAAGTATGTCACAAATTAATTTTCTGTCAGCAACAACCTTCCTTAAAATATCTTTCAGCACATACTATACAATAATACAATACAATTTATTTTTGTATAGCCCAAAATCACACAAGAAGTGCCACAATGGGCTTTAACACTAGAATTACCAGAGCCTACGAAAAAACTCGTAGATCTGTCCCACCTTAAATCGCTTCTCACCTCTCCGTCAGCGTCTTTTGTACTGTAAATGTGTGGATAAGCAGCAAACAGCAAGCAGCCTGCTATCACACATCCCCCCACCCTGCACAGTTATCTCAGCTCATGTCTGTTTACCTGCGTGTCAGGTGCTTAGAGTTGTATAGAGTGAGAAGTCAAGCAAAATGACACCTTTTATAAATACTATATCATTATTTGGAACACTTGCATTTCATGTGTGTTCCGTGTCTACAACGATCTATGTAAACACATCATTAAAACAGAAACGGTTTTCATGTTTTAGTAATAAGTGACAAAATGTAGACATGAAATGTATAATGTGTGAAGCCTGATTCCAAATATCAAATAAACACTTTCACAAAAGGTACAAATATAACGGAACATGTGCGCTTCTATTCAAGAATATAACTGCAGAAAAAGAACCCGTGTTAGGGTGTGACATTGATATGCATTTGCTACGATCATTTCGATGGCGCAATGGTATCAACTGTTGACTGGTAATCAAAACTTCACGGGCTTGATCCTGGACGAGTCCATTTTGAGAAGTGAGCTGCACGTATTCTTACTATTTTAGAATAAAAACATACATTTGATTCCAGTGTGTAACAGACGGTGTAATTTATGATACTTGTAAAAGTTAGCTTTATTTTGTTTTTTATACAATTTTATTCTCTCAGCCACATTCACGATCCCAACACCACCAAAATTTGACACTGCTGTTTTCACATAGATGCGCTAAAACAGAGGTCAGGTCAGATCATGACGATGCTTCTACATCGGAGCAAGAGTGCACTTTTGCCATCGCTGTACTTTGTATATGTACATGGGACGCTCTGCACTCTACTTGTGACTTTACGCTGTAGGAAGTAAGTAAATAAATAAAGGTAAACAGGTAAATAACATTCGATCTGGCTCTTACATACAAAGGACGGTGTATGTAAGGATGGTGCATGTGCCCAAAACATTAACATTTATATGTTACTTAATGCCACGAAAAGTGCCTGCTGACACTTTAGTACGCAAGCAATGGTACGAGAATGCAGTTAGACTTTTGTTTGGGGAACATACACCGTCCAGATCTAAACACTAGCGTGTAGAGTCGCTTGCATACTGAAGAGTCTATAGCTGCAGGTGGAAGCTGCCATCGCTGTGCTTTGTACAGTATGTAACAGCCAGATCAAATGTTATTTACCTATTTACCTTTATTTATTTATTTAGTACAGAGCAGAATTCAACAGTAGATGATATTATGCTGTATAATACAATTTGGATTTGTCCAGAGTCCTGGAGACCTCGGCCATCAAGCTGCCTCCCCCTATTGGCCATACCACAGCTGAGTCAGTGCTGGGCCAGTGAATCTGATGAAAGGTCCTCTCTACCTGATGATTCCTGCGATCCTTCATCAGAGATGACTTTACATTAGGCAGGAAAAAACAACTTGGCAGGTGGGCAATGGCACCAAATGCCACATTTGAGTACCAAGAAGAGAAACAGAATAGGTATGTGTTAGTGACAAATTATAACTTATGTTTTAGCGCTAATGACCAACAACAGAGATGCAGTCTGTACACGTAATCAGCAGCTCTAGTCACAATATGCTAAACTGAAGTAGTGAGTCTTCAGCCAGGATTTGAAAGCTGAGACTGAAGGGACATTTCTTATAGTAGTTGGCAGACCATTCCACAGTTTAGGGGCTCTGTAACTAAAAGCTTGACCTCCCAAAATTATTTTATTAATCCTTGGAATCATCAGCAGACCGGCATCTTCAGATGTTAATGTATGTTCTGGTTTGCAAGTCATAATAACTTCAGACACGTAAGCCGGTCCTTGGCCATTTAAAGCTTTAAATGTTAAAAGGAAGATTTTGAAATCTTCCCTAAACTTAACTGGGATCCAGGGTCAGGATTTAAGAACTAGAGTTATGTGTTCATACAGTATTTTCTTAATCTTGTAATAAGTTTTGCAGCGCCATTTTGGATTAACTGGAAGTTGTATAAAGAAAAGTTTGAACATCTAGTGAACACCACATTGCAGTAGTTAATCCTACCAGAAATAAATGAATGAATTAATTTCTCAGAATTCTGCTTATTTAGAAAACACCATAATTTCCCAACATTTTAAGATGGAAGTAATGATTTAGACAACTTTGTAATTTGCGCTTTAAGTGACATGCTAGAATAAAAGATAACTCCTAGATTGCAGGCTGATTCAGAAAAAGCAGTGGTGATTCAAACTGAGTTAAATGATGACAAAATATTGTTATGATCAGCATCATTCCTTCCAATAAATAACGTCTGTTTATCAGTGTTTAAAGACAAGTAGTTCTCATCCATCCACTCCTTTAATTCACTAACACAACTAATTAAAAACAACATCAGAGAAACTTCATTTGATCTAAAAGAAAGGTATAACTGGGTGTCATCTGTGTACAAGTGAAAATTAATATTATGTTTTCTTATGATAGATCTCAGTGGAAGCATGCAAAGTGAAAACAGTACAGGTCCCAGTACT
The DNA here is from genome assembly GCA_026402145.1 of Polypterus bichir lapradei. Classification (NCBI taxonomy): domain Eukaryota; kingdom Metazoa; phylum Chordata; class Cladistia; order Polypteriformes; family Polypteridae; genus Polypterus; species Polypterus bichir. Next base: position 1,736,271 of record JANRMT010062831.1, read on the forward strand.
GAGCCTTACGGGGCACAATATCTTAATTCTGTGTATGGTGATGGAGTACTGTCAGCACATTTCTGTACATACTGGAGTCGATTTGATAAATAAGAGAATGTCATTTACCGCACGTGTTAGTGCCGCTTCTGTACTATGACCAGTGCGGAAACCAGACTGAAATTTCTCAAATAAATTGTCATGCTAAGGTGTTACTGAAGCTGATTGGTGACTACTTTTTCAAGTATTTTAGAGAGAAAGGGTAAATTTGAAATGGGTTTATAGTTATCTGAACTTTGGCTATAATTAAATAATATGACTAGATTCCGTATTATTTCTGTCCACTCAATAAAGATGTGCTGCTATAAAAAACATTTCATTAGAAGGAATAAGCATTATATTTTACATCAATAAACATTTTGAATTCCTGACGAAAATTATTAAATAGAATTATGTGATGCATGGCTGTGATGTATAATTCTCAACCCTAATTGTAAACAGTCTGTGACTAAATTACAAATAATACAAATAATAGGTGAACCATTTAAGACAGGAACAAATGGCTAATTAAAGTGGTGGTCTAACAAAGATGTGCCACTGCTAGGAAGCTTTAGCCATCATCATTCCCATTTACAGCGTCAATAGTGAACCTGTCGTCAAGTTGGGTACCAGGATGTGGCCTGCATTACATGGAAGTAGGTGCCACATGTACCTGTCATGAAAGGAAGCAGTCCCAATCACTCTGTCATGATTATTGTGTGGGTTTCCAGTTGGAGAAGTTTGTCTAATGTCTGATCAGCAGCATCATTGCTTCACAGTACTAGACTTACCAAAGATGTTGCAGAATGTGTGCTGTTGTCCTTGCCTGCCAGTGCTGCATGGGTGCGTACTTGTGTAATCGAAGGCTTAAATCCCGGCCACAAGTTGAAATGACAGGTCACATTTGTGTAAGAGCAGTGGTGCTTTCTGTCAGTCGCATGTATCATGTCAGGTATTTGTGAGGTAACACACTGAGTCACATGGCTATGCATGTCCTGTGAGGTCCTCTATTCTGCTGTGGCCCTGAGAGCCTTGTGAGAAAGTTGAATTCATGTCATACCAGCAGTGTGATGCTGTATCTGTCCTAAGTAGCACAGCAGTCACCTGCAGCTGTGCATATCCTGCGACAACAAGTGGGCTGTTGTGTCTGTGTCAACCATGAGGCTGTCCCAAGATCATGAAAACCATGCCTTGTGTTGCTTGTGTCACAGCATAAGCTGTCAGTTGAGAACAAGATTCAAAGGCCAGGGATGTGTGAGTTTTTGTTTGACAGACAGACAAGCCTTATAAATTTAACCAGAACATCGCTGCTACCCTGTATCCACTACAATCTGTATACCAATATAACAGATCTGTGGATGATGGTATCAGTTCGCAAGTGTAGATGTCACATGAACTGGATGGGTATCCCAGCCAGGAGAGGGGATGGCTCCATGCCTAGACAGGAGATTCCAGATAAGCATCCCTGCAGGGAAGGAGAAAAAGTGTGGTTGCTGAGCCTTTTTCAGTATGCAAGTTTTACTGACAGAACACAAAAGTCAGTCTGTGATGTTGATAACCAGGAACCTGAAGCTTATCTTCACTGTCTGGGCAGTTGATATGGAGTAGAGTGTGACTGCCTTTGTTCTTTCTGAATCAACAACAATCTCCTTTGTTTTGATGGCATTCAGGAAGAGGTTGTTGTTATGGCACTGTACAGTCAAGTCTTTTACCTCACTCCTGTAAGCAGCTTCATCAATGTCTCTGATGAGGCCAAATCACAGTGGTGTCCTCCGTGAACTTGATGTTGCCCTCATGCCTTGGTGAATAGGTGAATAAACTGTATAGAAGCAGGCTGAATCAGCAGTCTTGCAGAATGGCAATGTCAGTGAACTGTATGAAGAAGGTATTTTCGCCAGTTCTCAAGGTCTATGTACTTGTCATGAAGTCAAATGACCAGGCACAGATGATGCTGCTCAGACTGAGGTCTCTGAGCTTTAGTACCAGGTTGATGGGCACAATGGTGCTCAAAGCATGGCTGTAGTCAATGAACAGCATTCTGACAAAGGTGTTTTTCCTTTCTAGCTGTTCCAGAGCAATATGCAGGGCGAGGGAGAAATAATCATCCATAGATCTGTCACTTTGGTATGGACACTGTAGCAGACCCTGGGTAGCAGGGATGTTCTGGTTAATCAAAGTCAAAGTCAAAGTGAACTTTACTGTCATCTCAACCATATACAAGCATACAGGTAGACGAAATTGCGAAGCTCAGAGTCCACAGAGTAACAACATGATGTGCAAATAATAAATTAAAAATAGAATTAAAATTTAAATTTAAAATTAAAACACAAACAAGACAAGACATTGTGCAAAGGCAAGACACAGAAGTAGCAGCAATATTGACGTGTAGTTAGCAATATGAACATTGATGCAATGTATGGTATTTGCAATCTAGATACATAAATATAGTCAATAGATATGTAATATAATAAATAAATAATAAATAATAGATATAGATAATACAGAAATTATCAGTGTATGATAATAGTTTTTTAAGATGTGTAAAGGTCAGAATGTTTCACAGCAGAAGGATATCAAGAGTGTTCAAATACTTAAAGGTCAGTATGAGATTTTCAGTTCTTTTCTACGTGACAACTCATCTTTGCAGGAAAGTGGCTTGCATGTATAAAAGTTCTGTTTTTAGAGGTGGTTGAAGCAGTGTGGAAGATCCCAGGGGGCAGCATGGTGTTAAGGAGTCCGATAGCTTATGGGTAAAAACTCTCCTGCAACCTGGCAGATCTGGCTTTGATGCTGCAGTATCTTCTCTTGGATGGCAGAAGTGTGAAAAGTCCATGTGAGGGGTGTCAGGGGTCCTGCACAATGCTGCAGTCCTTGCGTTTGTAAAATATGTCCTGTAGTGAAGGGAGAGGCACCCCAATAATATTCTCTGCTGACTTCACTGTCCTTTGCAGGCGCTTACATTTGGATATGTTGCAGTTGCCATACCAGACAGTGATGCTGCTGGTCAGAACACTCTCAATGGTGCCTCTGTAGAACATGGTGAGGGTGGAAGGGGGAAGACTTGCTCGCTTCAGCTGCCTCAGGAAGTGTAGTCTCTGCTGGGCTTTCTTGATTAGTGATGAGGTGTTGTGTCCAAGTAAGTTCCTCAGTTATGTGCACTCTGAGGAACTTGGTACTCCTAATAGTCTCCAAATCTAAACCGTTGATGCTGAGTGGGATGTGGGCAGGATGTGATTTTCTGAAGTCCACGATTATCTCTTTTGTCTTGTCAACATTGAGAGATAGATTGTTGTCTTCACACCATGCAGACATCCATTCCACCTCTTCTCTGTACGCTGCTTCATAATCCCTACTTATCAGACCCAGCACCGTCGTATCATCTGCAAACTTGATGATGTGGTTGGTGTTGTGCGTGTCTGTGCAGTCGTGAGTCAGCAGAGTGAACAACAGTGGACTAAGCATGCAGCCCTGTGGTGCTCCAGTGCTCAGTGTGATGCATCATGACCAGTTTCTACAAATGGTTCATCACCACGGAGGTTAACTTGATGGGCCAATAGCCATTCAGACAGGAAATGGCAGACTTCTGATTGAGAAACCATTTCCACATCAATGCACCAGAAGTGTTAAATAAAACACATACACACAACACCTCCCTTCGTCTACTGATGACTGCATGTTGTGGTTTGAACCGTGTATAGAAAAGCCCTAAGGCTGAATTGCTGTGTCCGGCAATTTAAGTCTGCTACCTTATCACTTCTAGATGGCAGCATTGTAGTTGAAGACAGACTTAGTGTTGTACTGCTGGTTAAGATCAGTATAAAGTTTCCTGCAATTGGGCTTAAGATACAGCAAAAGTTTAGTCGCATTTGCATAATAACCACAGAGTGAACTCATGTTATTATGCTACTTTCGGTTTGAGAATGAAAGACTTATTAAGAGCTAATCATAAGGATTGTCACAATTATTAAAATCAGTATGAACAGTGTGGAACGGGACCCGGACACAGACAGACAGACAATGGTTTTGCACCCAACACACTAATATTTATTTACAATTATCTAAAATATTTACAATAAAGTCCAGTGCTCAACCAAGTGCCTCCAGCACCGATCCCCCAAAGTCCAGGCCTCTCTTCCCAGTGCCTTTCTTCTGGCCGCCTCCACTTCTCTCTCTGAGCTCCGTCCTCTTCCACCCGACTCTTGCTGCTGAATGAAGGGAGGCGGCCCCTTAAATACCAGCCCGGATGGGCTCCAGCTGTTTCCCGGCAATCCCCCGCGGACACACCCCCGTGTGGCGGAAGTGCCGGCTGCGCACCCGGAAGCCCTCCGGGTGTCCCCAGTCTTCTTCCCCCCAGCACTTCCTGGTGTGGCGGAAGTGCTTAGGTCCAGGGTTCTTCATGCACCGGGGCGCCGCCTGGCGGTGGCCACGGGTCCCTACAGGGTTGGGCTTCCAACACAGCCAGGGCGGTCTACCCCTCGTGGTCTGGAGGAGGCACAAGCCCTCCTCCGGTCCTCCTGGGCGTCCCGGCTAGGCTCCACCCCCAGCCGCATGCCACAACAGTCAAAGGATAAAGCACTTCTATCCTAAAATAATGAGTCTGTAACCTTATTAATTATATTTAGATTGATGAGGTATTCTCTTACAATGGAAAATATGTCATTGCAAGGTCCCCTCAATCTTACACTGGTCATATTACTTGTGTCACACAAGCTGGCTGAACCTCTTCGCTGCTTACATGAGTCAAACATTTGGAGACAAACTTTGCAAAACATAATACATGATGCCATATTTGTTATAATATATAATGTCATATACTTCCATTGATAATTTCTTCATATCCTGCAGTTATAATAACATTTTACAGTAATAATATAATCTTCTATACTATTGAAAAATACCCACAGTCCCACATGCTATCATAACACCACAGTGTTTCAAAAACCTATTTCTGTCCTTTGTTTATGACCTCCTGCCTTTTCCTCCATCAGCATCACTGGACTGACTTTCTGTGGTTACTTGGAGCAGAACTGTGTAACACTGCCAGCATTCTGTTCTCCCTGGGCAGGTACTGTTTCGGTTATTTAATACTTGCATCATACATTCAATAAACATTATCCATTTCTTAATAGGTCACACATAGCCAAAATTCTAAAGCCTAAAACTAGCTACAAAAGCTAGATAGTGGTGCATCTTGGCCACTAAGTTTTTTAGTGAGCTATCGTTAACAGTGTTGCTGTGTGAAGTCACCGCACTTCAATGTCACCTGGATACGGCATGTTAATAATGCTAAGATGTCAGGGTGTTTTAGGCAATATGACAGACTGTAGAGCTAATCACATTTGATAATGAAGCCAGCTAGCTACTTTGCTGTCACCTAGTGCTACCGAAGTCGTGAACCAATGATATGTTGTAAAATTAACGAATTACATCTTTTCTCACCTGATAATGCTGATACTTTTGTACATTACACTGCATCCTCCACTGGTGCCATGTTTTGTTTTTTTTTGGTTATTTCTTGCTTTTTCAGCACCACCTACCTTTGTTTCTTTTACCTTTGGTGTCCATTACACAGTACATTGAGTGGATTAAGAAAATGGATGGAAGGATAGATGGTTTCAAATTCACACACACGGTTATATCATTTGGGGAAGGGTCGTCTCCTTTTTCATTAGAATGGATACTTGCATGTGAAGTGGGGTTATTATCTTTTTGTGGATTTACTAAATGTGTGTTTATTTATGAGAATTTGAAAGGGTGTGCATTGCAGCTCAACATTCCCAGAACATACATATGAAGTTGGTTAAATATTTAATGTATTATGGGCAACCTAGCATGACACCTACAGATAAAGAAAACCTGGCCTGTATTATTGTATATAACAAGAGTCCTTTGAATAGCAGGTATTGGTATTTCACAAATCTGCTATAATCTAGGGAAGCATGGTGGCACAGTGGGTAGCGCTGTTGCCTCGCTGATAGGAGACCCGTGTTCGCTTCCCAGGTCCTCCCTGCGTGGAGTTTGCATGTTCTCCCCGTGTCTGGGTTAGGTGCTCTGGTTTCCTCCAACAGTCCAAAGACATGCAGGTTAGGTGCATTGGCAATTCTAAATTGTCCCTAACAATTCCTAACAAACCCTTAAATTGCATCACAGGGTCACGGGGGTCTGCTGGAGCCAATCCCAGCCAGCACAGGGCACAAAACAGGAACAAACCCTGGGCAGGGCGCCAGCCCACCGCAGGGCACACACACACACACCCAGCACACACTAGGGACAATTTAGGATCGCCAATGCACCTAACCTGCATGTCTTTGGACTGTGGGAGGAAACCGGAGCACCTGGAGGAAACCCATACAGACATGCAGAACATGCAAACTCCACGCAGGGATGACCCAGGAAGTGAAACCAGGTCTCCTTACTGTGAGGCAGCAGCGCTACCACTGCGCCACCGTACTGCCCTCATGACTTTGTACATATTTTTATTTTGGAATAGTTATCCTCATGTCATGTTAACTACTTATGTACAATATGATTTAGCACTTTGATCACAAAACTTGAAAATTTATGAACATTCACTTACATGTTGTGACCACCAGGGGGTGGTGCAGCTCCCCAAATGCCAGACACACACAGGATCGGATACAACCTGCACTGAAAAAAGGGTTTTTATTGTGGGAAACTCTTGACTGGTAAGCATTTCCCATACCATGACTGCAAATATAAGTAGACTTATAAGCAACTGTAACTCTGTCATCTTTTTCATTTGTCTCTCTCTGCCTCCTCTGCTCCTCCTAGCAAGTTTTATCTTCCTACTCCCAACTCTGGCTCCTGGAGTTGTGGCAGGCAGCTCCTTTTCTGTGACACACGGAAACACTTCTGGTCTCCTGAAACACAGCATGAGAACAGGAAGACCCTTCTGTGTATCATCAAAATGGCTCAGAGAATTACTGGCACTTGGCTACCATCACTGGAAAATATCTTCACTTCCCACTGCAGCAGAAAAGCAAAGAAAATTTGTACAGATCCAACCCATAACCCATAGCATTTTTACTGCTTTGCCCTCTGTCAGGTGCTTCCGAGTCCTGCATGCCCACATTACCAGGCTGAAGAACAGCATTTACCCCAAAGCAATCAGCCCATTAAATGCACAGCGATCATTTTCCCATTCTATAACAGAAACCACCACTGACTGAACTGAAAATCTGCATCAACCATACATAGTTACACACTTATACATGACCCATGTAGAACACATGACCATTTCATTCACTGTAATCTTCACTTTGATTTCATTCATTATTTATCTATTTATGCTTACATGTTTAACTTTATTTTAACTTTGTGTATATTTGGAACTGTTAATAGTAACTGTGTTTCACATAGTTTAATGTTTACTGAGTTTATTATCTATGTTTATCTACTTTTATCTAAGGCATCTATAGGCTTGCTCCCAATGATAATTCATTGTATTGTACAGTGACAATAAAGGTATCGTACATATTGCGCTTCTGGTTAGGTGGGGGCCAAATAAAGTACTTGCCACACAGCACCCTGGAACAAAACAGGGTGCCCTGTGGGAATCTGTGGCAATGCTGTAACCCCAGGGGCCTGTCACCTAATGTCCTAGACAGGCTCCCTCCCCTTGTCTTTACAAGCTAAGCGTCCCTGCCAGGCAGGAGACCAGGGTGGCGCCCTTCACAATGTCTACTTCTAGTATTGAATATTTTATGCTGATGTTGAGGTATTTTTTAATTCTGTCCTTTGGTGATTGTATTATATGACAATATGTTAATGCCTTTTAATTTTGTGTGATTTATGGCATTATTCATCTGACAGTTAATCAGCACTGCTACTTGCAGTCTCATTTATCCTCGGCCGGGCTCCACCTCTCCAATCTTCCATGGCTCCTCCCATGTGGCTACAATAATAATTTTTTTCAGCCTCATCTGCTGCCTGCACATTCATGCAACCAGGAACCACTTCACTCTGCTCACTTGAGGTCAAAGACAACACTATCTGCACTCATGACAGGATTCAAGCCAGGAACCTTCCTGAGAATGCTGGCCACCATAACCAGGCCATTGGATTTAAGAAAAGAGCTGGGTCACATAAATTGTGCTTTTAAAGTGTTTGATTAGGAAAACACAGTGGCACCGCTGCTGTATTGCACACAGGAGACCAGGCTTTGAGAGCCTGTATTGAGTGCTCCCTGGGTAGACTTTGCATGTTTTTCCCTATGTCTGCATGGGTTTCCTCCCACAGTCCAAAGACATGAAGGTTAGGTGAACCGACTGGCCCTAACAAACGTTTGTGTGTATCTGTGTGTTTGTGACGATGCCGGTCCCCTGAAGACTCCCTCTTCCCACACAGGAGTCTGCTGAACCAACACCGTCGATAGTTATGACCGAGATGAGCCGACAAAAGAGGACAATTCTCTGATGAAGCCAGAGGATGGTGGAAAAAGTGTCAAAGTCCTTTTATTAAAAACCAGTCAAAACAAAAGTAAAGTAAAACCAACAATTGTAAATTGTGCAGTGTTCTAAAAAACAGTACATAAATAAATCCATAAAAATCATTGTGAAAAGTGGGGATAAAAATAATAAATAAATCAGTCAAAAATCCAAGTTTAAAATACAGACTAACTCCTGATCTCAGCCCACCTTCTTCTCATTATCCCCGGCTCACCCATTGCTCACGTAGCTGGCAGAGACTCAGCAGCCACGAGCACCTTTCGGCAGACCTCCGTCTTTGCTGCCTCCAGGCATCACGGCCAGACCGTTTGAGGTCGGCTCTCCTCCGTTCTTCCTTCGTGCTCACGTGGTCGCACCTCGGAAGCCTAGGGAGGGCACCGACCTTGCTCGCCACAATCCACCTGAATGTTCAGTGGGGCGAACTAGCCCCACCAGTGCCACAGCTAACGCTCCTTCACAGGGCCCCAGTTCTTACTGCTTCCTCCTTTGAGGTGGCCAGATCAATCGCCAAGACTGCCTTTAACATCTTTTAACCTCTTTCTGTCTTTTTCCTTTTCTTTGATTTCTCCTGTCTTTGATTCCCCCCTTTCCTTGTGCTGACCCATATATATACACCCAGCCTTAATCACACGCTGCAGGAAGCCAGTGAAGCAATTGAGAATGATCGCACCCGCATGTGCGACTCGCCTCAACTACCTCATTAAATCCCCGCGGTCGTGCAATCACGCCCACGGAGAGTGACACGGCTTTATAGATTTAAAAGTGGCCCTTTTTTTTTTAAGCCGTGGACCCGTTATACCACAGATTGACTGGTGCCTTGTTCAGGAATCGTTCCAGTCATGTGCCCAATACTTGCTGGGGTGGGTTCCAACTTCCCCATGACCATACTCAGGATGGGTGGTTGGAAGTCTCTCTCTCTCTCTGATCCTCCTGGAAGTAAAATATTGTTAAAGAAGCATCGAAAGTCATTAAAATAATGAAAATAACTTCATAAACACATACATTTTCAAGCCCACTTAATCCAGTTCCATTTTGTAGATGTTGAACCCCAGCAGCAATGATCACGAAATGGGAAACAACTCAACTCAACTGTAGAACAAAATTTCTTTAAATGTTATTTAAATCATTATACAGTAACATTATTTAGGCCACAAGAAAATAAAACAAATGTCTATTTCACAATTTTTTAATTACTTTTATTATGATGTCTTGCTCATCTTACATTGATAATCATTTCACAATGAACGTTTATGTAAAGGGTTTGTATATATCAACCAAAAATGGTTAAATCTGATGGCATTTAAGTAAGTACAGGTGGAAGAGTTAATTATTTATGCACAATAATGTTGGAAATGAAAGATTCAATGAAAAAGAGGAAGGATTAAAACAACAGGTACTTAATGAGGCAAAACAATTTTAATTGCTGCAAACTCACATACAGTGGCTATAAAAAGTTTTCGCCCTCTCTGTTCAAAGTAGCTGATCACATTACATATTCACCCCCTTAGATCATGAATGGTGCAGCTGGTTGGTTGGTAAAATGGAGATAATATATCTTTAGTTAAGGGTTCAATTGACTGTACTATAAATTTACCTGTATCTGGAAAGCCAAACTTGTGTGTATTCAATATTGTGGCCTAACCTACACAACAAGAAAGCAGCTATGAGAAAAGGTGATAAAAGATCACAAGTCAGGAGATGAATATAAAAAATTATCCAAGTCACTGAATGTCCCTTTATATACTGTTAAATCAATCTTTAAGAAAGGGAAAGAGTAGGGTACTGATGTAAACCAGCCTGAATTAGTCTATCCACAAAAACAGAGTGATGGTGAAAGGCCAACAAGAGATCTATGATAACTCTGAAGGAGTTGTAAGTTATAGAGACTAAGATTGGAGAGACTGTGCATCTGTTGCTTGGGTGCTTCACCAGTCACAGCTTCATTGGACAATGAGAAAGAGAAAGCCACTGTTAAAAAAGAGCTCATGACACCTTTGCCTTAAGGCTCAAGGTAGACCCTGAAGTCAGCTGAAAATAGGTTCTATGGTCTGATGATCCAAAATTAAGCTGCATTTTATCAAAAACACACCATCCCTACTGCAATGCATGATAGTAGCATCCTCATGCTGTTGGGATGCTTCTCTGCAGTTGTCCCTGGAGGGCTTGTGAGTGTAAAATGAATGCAGCAAAATACAGGGTATCCTGGATGAAAACCAGATGCACTCTGCAAAACAGCCTGCACTTTTGCACAAAACAATGACCCCAAGCATAAAGCCAAATCTACAAAGGAATGGCTTATAGAAAACTATTTTAATATCCTGGAGTGGCAAAGTCCAGATCACACTCTAACTGAGAATTTGTGGCTGAACTTGATAAAGGCTGTTCACTCACCATTCCCATGTAACCTGACAGAGTTTGAGCAGTTACACAAAGAAGAATGGGGTGAAACTACAGTGCCTAAAAACCTGTCCACACAGATTCAAGGCTGAAATTTCTGCCAAAGATGCATCTGCTAAACATTGATTTGAAGGTGGAATACTTGTGTAATCAATTATTTTATGTTTTATATTTGTCATTAATTTAGACCACTTTGCAGAGATCTGTTTTCACTTTGATATTATTCTTCGTCTCTTGGTCAATGTGAAAAAATGCAAATTAAATCAATGTTATATATGAATGACTTTTACCACCATCCACCATTGACTATAGTTCCTCCACCCTTGCTTAGCTTGCTTATCACTAACAAACAACATAACCACCAACTATAAGGAAACCAGGCTTGTGATTACACACAAAAACTCTTTGAATTACTGATATACAGTCAGATTCTAATTCATTCCAGAAATCATGCTAATGGCATATAAGCCAAGGAAATCAGTGCAGCATTAATAAAGTCAAAGATCTTATTGAGAAAAGACAAATTAGATGAGCCAAAAAACAATACACATAGGAAAATGTTTTTCTTAAATGTTTTCAAGCATAAACAACATCACATTAAAATTGTGAGATTCAGTGATATTATATAAAAATGTCACAAAGCAAAATTTCAATGTAGGATATGTTATTTAGTAAATTAGAGAATTGATCAAGGGACTGAATACTTTTGTGGTTGTATACATTGCATGTCTGAAAATTATGTATATGTGTCTAAACATATATACCCATATACAGTATATACCAAATAATATTATTAAAATCTAAAATTTGAAGAAGGCTAAAATCACAAAATGACTGTTGGCAGACAAAAGCATCTAAAATGTGAAATACATGACCCAAAAATCCTGCAAGTCTATGTTATTACAATCTGCAATTGAATGTTACTTTACATATGGCTTTTATTTTAAAAAAATATTACATTTTTAGATAAATACTATAAAACAATAATGCATGTAAAATGAATTATAACTTTATTACTGAAACAAATTTAAGTAGTAATTCAGTAAATATGTATCAATATAGTTTTAGAAAGAAACAAAACGTCTTTTTGTTTATATTTATGAAAAACTTAGCATGTTTCTTATGTAAACAGTAATTCTACATTGAAACATGACGTCTGCTCCAAGTGTATTTGTCATATTCTTCATGAATGACATGATAACGAAGTCCGATATTTACATAAGCAGTCACCCTCTAGACCAGTTTTGCTTGATTTATTGATTGTCAATATGCTATGGTGGCAGTAAATTTATAGAATGCTATTGAAGATTTTATTATGAAACTTTTTTATATTCTATAATTTTATTTTAAAGAATCCCTTCAACTGAGAGGATTCCAAGGAAAAATATCTACAAACCATTAAAAGTAGTACCCAATGAAGAAGCAGACATTAAGAGACACTAAATAAATAAATTATATTTAGTAGATTTTTACATTGTTGAAAAACAAAATAGAAAATAAAGATCCACTCAATGCCAGTGATGAACACATTTCAATAGTCACACTACTTAGGATTTGTTACCAAATCTAATATCAACTAAACAAGCGTACAAGTGGGAAACTATACATTTTAAATGCATTTGCAAAATCACTGCATGGCTCATTTTCGGAAATAATAATGCTTTCTGATACTGAAATAAGAGTAAATGTAGGGTTATAAAATACAAATTTACAGGCAGCTGTTTATTTTTGTTGGAATATTTATGGATGTTGATTTTTGGGATTATTGACACACAGAAAACTATTTCTGTATCAATAAGCATTTGATGTGCTACACAACAGAAACAGTTAAACCATTCCATTGTAATATTTTTAGGATCCCTGAAACCTGCAAAAATATTCATAATGCTGGGCCACCTTAATTTTACTCGTAACTCCTCATCACTGCACCAATAACATCTTTGTTTTGCAAATGCGTTAATCGGCTGTGGGCAGGCAGCCTGCTATCCTAATTCCCTACCAAGGCAGCTGAAGTCTGTTTATCTGGGAGTGAGGTGTCCGGAATTGTATAGGAACCTAATATATTGTTATTTGAAATGTCTACAACAATCTGTGTAAATGTAGGATGCCATTTTTTACTAGGCAAGAAATGTTGAACACATAACTAAAACAGAACATTTTTCATATATTATAGTAATAATGACAAAATGTTGATGTGAAGTGTGTAATGTGTGAAGACTGAAGTCCAAATATCAAATAAACACTTTCACAAAAAGTAATTTCGTTAATTCACGTCTCTATCTGAAAACTAACAGTGTCAGACCAGGGGAGCGTGAACGTGACTGAGACAATAAAACCAAATAAAAGAAAATGCTAACTTTTACAAGTACCATAATTTTACATAGGCTGTTGAGACTCTATCTTATGTGGAATTTTTCTTTTTTGCTTCACACATTACATAATTTACATCAACATTTTCTCATTTTTTTATTCAGTTTTATTCTTGGAGTCTTGAATAAAACTGAATTTGAACAATTTTTTTAATTAAATTTTATTTTTGGATTCTTGAATAAAACTGAATAAAAAATTTTTCAAATGACATGTTGATGTGAATGTCTGTGTGCAAGGAAATGTAGCATTCACCATAGACATTGTGGTGTTTGTTTGCTCAACAAGACACCAAGAACAAATGATTGGGCTGCGTTTGTATGTCTACTTTTATCCCTTCAGTGCTAACTTTTACAAGAACCATAAATTTAAGCAGGGTGTTACAGACTCACATCAAATGTATGTTTTTATTATGTGATAATAATAGCAGCTTACTACTCAAAGTGCTAAATGCAAGGACAATGCAAGATTCAAACCTATTACCTTGTGGTTGCTAAGTGGTCGCTTTTCCACTGTGCCATCTGCGACAGAATAGCATTACTACTGTGACAACTAGTGGAAAATGAAAAGTGCAAACACACATGGTAACGTCCTTTACTTTGTACCAACAGATAGCTGGGCTTCAGCATCATGTCAATTGATCAATTTGTTTTTCTTCAGTTTTATTCTTGAGTAAAAGCATATTTGTTCTGTTACACCTTTTGTGAAAGTATTTATTGGATATTTGGGGATCAGTCTCCACACATTCTACACTTCACGTCAACATTATAATGTAACATAAGAAAACATTTTCTCTCGTTATTGTCATAACATATGAAAACATTTTCTGTTTTAGCTGTGTGTTCAGCATTTCTTGCTTCGCATTTCCTCTGTCATTTTATGTTTACACAGATCGTTGTAGACAAGGAACACACATGAAATGTACATACTTCAAATCACGGTATTTCATTAACTATGTAATTCCTTATAAACACATCACCAGATAAACATTTCAAAACAGACTTGAACTGTGAGGCTTGCAGCCTGGTGATGCCTTCATCTGACTGAATGGGAGTGGGGGATGGGTATAGCATTTATACATTTACAAAACTAAAGCAAGCTATTAGTGTAGTGATAAGGAGCTATTAGGTTTTTGGCGTTTGTCAGGAAAATTTAACTTACTTATTCTATGTTAATGAATGTTGACTTATTTTTATTTTTTATTGTGTCTTCTATTTTTCTATTTCTTCATTTTGTAAAGCACTTTGAGCTATATTTTTTTTGTATGAAAATGTGCTATATAAATAAATGCTGTTGTTGTTGTTGTAACCTTCAGGGATTCTAGTGTTAAGAAAGGTAATGGCTTACAATTTTTTTATGAAAGCTCATTAGCAAATTGTATCAACACAATATATTAATAAACTAAAGTAAGAAAAACTAAAATGGCAAAATAATGAAAGTGGCTTTCAGAATCATGAAAACATATTGGAGGGCGTGCCTGCATGCTTTCAAGGGTAGGCTTATTTAAGCCATTAAATGACAATGTGCGTACATTCAGCATATGAAAATTCAGGTTTGTATAGCATTTGCTTTGATGACATAGTGGATTAATCCCACTGATATACACAATGTGCTCCTATGTTATAATTAAGTTCCTAGCATCTTGCATCAAAAAAATTTTGATGGCACAGCAAAACGAAGACGGTTGATTCTTGCGAAACCACCATAATGCATCTTGACATATAACTACTAAATATTTTTGTTGGAAGATGCATTTGTACACCATTCACAATTCAACTTGTGCAAAGGTCAGATGACAGTAGCATAATTAAAACTGCTAGTGGCTACTAAGTACTGAATATTATATTCTGTGTGATGCTGTCTGATGACCTATTTTGAATGTTGGCTTGAAGACTTCTGTATATACATTTAAAAATACATGGAACACAAATGCATTACATATAGATATAATGAAAGACTACAACAGCATACATCTGCCAAGTATAAAAACATAAAACCATGATGAAAGGGAAAGAAGGTAAAAGACCACAATATTCCTGTTGCAAACATGATGAAGACTATACTGCTGAAATGTTGTCTTTTAGCTTTGTTGCTTTTCAATGTGGAAATAACTTTTAACTTTTTGTTCCTTATATTACATATACAGCATATCTTCTGTGAGAATTTAATGCTTATTATAATAGATTCAAGTCAAAAACAAAGATGATTTCTAGCCTGTCAATAATGTCAAATATCTGCTCCTTCATAAAACTCTCTTATATTTTTGGCACAATTTTGATTTTTATTGTTATAAAAATTTGTTGTGTATCCCTGAAGATAAACTATTGAGATTTGTTGCACAATTATCATTAAGAGACTAAAGTTTAGACTCTTCTGTAAAGCCTACAACTAAAGTATCTACAGGAAAGTCCTTAATAGAAGATACCAGAAGATCACATTCACTGATATCCTTTCCTTCTGTCATCAGGGAAGAAAGCGGACATTCTGGAGAAGAATATTTGGCAAGAACACTGATTTGGTCAGGTTTAAGAGCAGCTTCACTGCATATCTTATGGCAAAGACCAGAAAGATTGTGCTTTATTTCTTCAATGTTTATTTTTAACTGGTTACTTTCAAACAGCAACTTCTTCTTTTCATTTTTCTGCAAATATAAACACAAATAGTATGCTCATGTTATTGCTGCAGTTTTCAAAAAGTGAATCTAGACAGATAAATGATAAAACACTTGTTAAAATGATTTTTTTTTCAAAACATACTGTTAAAACATTAATATAAAATATTGGCCACATGATTTTTCAAGCATATCACTGTAGCTTTCAAATTTCAGAAAACAGTATATGGTAATTGCACACGTCTATCTTCTCTCCTGAAACTGGTGATTAAATCAATTTAATACTTCATGTACCCTTAATGTTTTCTTCAAAGAGTACTGTATAGCTTAAAGAACTGCTACCACATAACTCAGAGTTGTGGTACCATACACAAAGTGGTTCAAAAG
The DNA here is from genome assembly GCA_026402145.1 of Polypterus bichir lapradei. NCBI lineage: Eukaryota > Metazoa > Chordata > Cladistia > Polypteriformes > Polypteridae > Polypterus > Polypterus bichir. The sequence continues at coordinate 1,752,519 of JANRMT010062831.1, forward strand.
AATATGAAACTTGTAATATTTAAAACCAGCAAACAATAAGTCCTGGAAAAATTATATTCATGAGTATATTTCCACTGAAACTCATTATATATATATAACTCTAAGAAGGCCCTATATTAAGAAAAAAACAAAAAACTAATAGGTGCAGCCAGGCCTTCTACTGTATGTCAACAAATAGTAAAACAGAAACCAAACCTGTCAGTTAAATTGTTATGGATATTAGAAGATTACCTACTGACCGGCTGATCATCTCATCACATCACTCCAGTTGTAGCTTCTCTGGCAAAAAAGCCGCATTGTGAAGACGGACACTATTGTCTGTGTCAGAGGATAAGACTATTTGTGTGTGATGTCATACATATTTAGACTTATGTCCTAACTATTCCCGCAAGATTTTTTTGTTAAATGCTGTAACTGCATTTATGAGTTTCCATAGTTCTTTCCAGCCATTGTGATATTACTGCGATTACATAGTACTCTGTATTAATTTGGTTCAAAGTTATTGCATCACACAACTCTTTTTAGTTTCAATATATATATGTGTGCTTGATATGTATAGTTTATTTGGATACTTGCTGTATGTCCTGGGTCTTCCAACAAATCTCCAGCTGAAAGAAGGTTAAAAAAAGAAGAAAAAAAAAAAAACCAGAACACCCTAAAACTACCATCCACTCCTCCCCCAACCACTCAAAGCAATCAAAGGGAATGAAAAACGAAATTGTAAAACCACATCTCAGAAACACAGACATATAAAGAAAGGGCCACGGAGGAGGAAAGTGACACTGATACCTGCCACAGAGAATGTTATGGTAGGGAAAGCCCCTCTCCACCTCACCCAATTGGCCCTTATAGTGTCTCGACAGCCAATATTGTGGAAGGACTTGGGGGGAGCATGGTCAGGGCTTTACCTCCTTTGGGGTGCTAGAGTGCAGCTCCCCAACGTTGTTGTGGCACCACAGATTCTGGTAGGACACGCTGGAAGTTGAAGTTCACTGCAGCCTTATTGTGTTCCATGGATGCTACCAGTGGGAGCTGTGGAAGATGCAGAGCCCTACTTTGGGCTTTCATCACACCTGGGAGTGATTCCAAACTTCACTAACGAGACAACATGAGCACTCCCAGGTTCAACTTAAAAGAAGCCTCCTGCCTTTGTTCCAGGAGCCAGAGTCGGGAGGAGAGGAGACAAAGCTTGTCGAGAGGAGCAGAGGTGGAGGCAGAGTGAGAGAAAGAAAGAAAGAAAGAATGTGCTTTGGTGTTGTTTATTGTGCTTACTGTACTGTGCTGAGCAGGTTGGAAACACAAGGGAAAGCTTTTCCCAGAAAAAAATTAAAATTGTGTGTACTGAACTTGTGTCCTGTGCCAGTCTGTGTTAGGTTTGGGGAGCCGTGTACCTCCTGCAGGGAACAATAGCAATAAACAAACACAGCAAAGCCCCCACTACATCAGAAAAATGGATCAGAAAGAGCAAAACCAGTATCAAAAATTAAAGACCCACTGTTGAAATGTAAATAAACAATGCTGGAAACTACATTTAAGAAAATAGTTCAGTAATGAACATCTAGTGAAACAGCCGATGTTGTGGTAACACTGAGGAGAGCAGAGTACTTTAATTAGGAGGAGCAGTCAGTGTAAGAGTTCCTTGTGCTGAGCTTTGCAGTGCCTAAAGAAATCAGTTTGAGAAACCATAAAATGAAAAATTATTCTAACATTAAATGCCTCAACCACCAGAACTGGATTTGCAGGAGAATCAAATAAACCTTGGGAGTCTCCCAGGCTAATCTTCAAAGATGATGGTTTTTGGATAAACAGCAATGCAAATTAATAATTAAAAAGGGTACTTGGATTAATGAAAAAACAATTTAAAAATGATTTATGATAAAACTACAAACACTGTGAAATACTTATGGACAAACTGAACCAAGATGGGGGTATAAGCTATGATCTAATTGTAATTCTGTCAAGTGCCTTTGAAAAAAATAAAAATGTCAGAATTCTTTTTCTTTCAAAGACAATATTTGTCTTTCTCATATACAAAACTTTAGGAAACCATCAGAATGTGTCTGACATACTGAAGCCCTCTCTATTATCAAAAAGAAACAGCACAAGATATTTATTTTTGTCAGACTCTCCATTAGCATCTGCTGAATGAAGCAAAGAGTTTTTCACGTTGGGTCTCCTCCAACCAGGAGGTCAAGTATTAATTATCAAGGTGAAGGTCCAAAAACTACAATTGACGTGCATGAACTCAAAACTGTTTGACATATTAAGAAGTGGAAAGTGCTGTCAACCAACTGCAATAATCTGATGAAGGTCTGCTCAAAAAAATAGGGCACATCTGTACAGGATTGATACGACTTTAGCTTATGTGACTCTGAGAGGATAAAAGATCTTGATTTTCTAAACCTTAGTGAGAGACGTCCATCATGCGTAGCAAACATCTTTTTGGTTTGTCTTTTAATCTGGTGATTATCTTTCAAAGACAGCTGTAATTAAAGATTGTCTATATGAAAATTTTCCCGCATTTGAGTGCTATTTCTACTCATCTCTGTGATGGTTATCAGGTGGACCTGTTGGAACAACAAATGTGTAAGCACAGAACCTGTCCCCCAATATGGGTAAGGCAAGAATTGTCACAGTCCAGCTAATTTTGTACTTGTGATAACCAGATTTTAAGCCAGACATATATTTAAAGTGAATGATGTGAACCTGTGACTTGACTAAGTCTGTTAGATTGAAGAAGATTCTATTGATTCTTTCTGCCATCCAATGCAGGAATCCAGTGCATTCATCACATACCTTAAGAACATCTTTGAAAGTGGTTGACTGAGACATCTTAACTGCAGCCAAGTAAGTAATATCAAGAAACACACAAATAAGATAGTCAGTGGTGAGGTGTGTAATGTGGTATGTGTTGAAATGTGTTTGGTCAGAGCTCATTTGTCATAATGTCAAATGATATGTTCTTTCTTTCTTTCATTCTTTCTTTCTTTCTGCTATGTGTCCTGAGGTCATTTGAGGCCAAACTTGAAATGAAACAGATATTTTCAGGATCTGACCTTCTTTATTAAAATATTTTTTCTCTCTCCTTTCCATATGTATCCCTACTAAGAGAGTGGCGAAAGGTATTTTGTTAGGATAGTGTGTGTTGCCGTTAAGTTAGAACTTGTAGGCAAAGCAAAAAAATTCCATCTCAGGTAGGAGATCTTGAAGCTAAAATAACAGTGTTCAAATACATTATTAGGTAATTTGTCCTATTTTCCAGGTGTCCACTAAAATTAGTACATATTAATTAATGATATTAAAGTTACTACAAAAGATAGCTGGTTAAGTTTATGATAATTATAAACCTTTTACGATCTTCTCGGACCCATACAGACATAACATGAATATGAGACAGGCAAATTTTTTGAAAAACAGATAAGTTAATTCCTCTTTTATTTAAGAAATTGAGTTGGAAAATCTAAACATAATTATACATAATAGTGACTCAGAAAAGCATACTAGGCTAAAAAAGAAAATAAAAAATACAATATTAATAAGCATTCTAACAAGAAAAGCATTGTGTATTTGAATGCATATTTGGATTGCATATTTATATTAAACTACTGTATTTTTAAATAAAATATTATTGGATTAAAAATAACTATTAGTACTTACCAGTCTATCAATTTCACATTTTAAATACTGAATGCAGTCTAGCTTTCTTTTACGACAGCGTTGTGCAGCAATTCGATTTTTGCTTCGTCGACGGATATCATGTATAAAATCCAATTGTTCCTGAGATAGGCAGTATTTTTTTATCATTTGTTGAAATTCATTTCTAGCAACAGAGGCAATATTTTCCACAGGAAAAGGTAGCTCTATCTGTAAAATATTAAACAAATTATTTAAATATTTGGAGAACTGCACATAACAATATACTATAGAAGTGATTGTCAGAACAATCATAATGAATAAACAGATATTCATAGGCTCTGGTAATTCTAGTGTTAAGTGTTTGATGTTTTCACATGAGCATGTTTTAATTTAATATTTAAATGGGTTATATTTAAATCATCGTATGTTTGTCACTCTCTCTTAAGTGTGCACTGCTAGAGCAGTGAACACAAAATCATACAGAAGAACTTACATACGAAATTTGACAAACGAGAGGACACCATTCAGTATATCAAGCTTGTTTGTTTAGCTAATAATGAAGCTGTCCCAATACTTCATCCAGATACTTTTAAAATGTAATCAAGGTTTCTGCTTCAACTCTATGGTTTGATAGTTTGTTCCAGATTCCCACTACTCTTTACATAAAGAATCGCTTCCTGGCTACAGTCCTCAATGCCCTTTAACTTCTACTGGTTTCCTCAAGATTGTGACTCATCCTTAAGTAGAAAGAATTCTGCAGAATCTACCTTGTCAATGCCTTTGCAAATTTTTAAGATCTGGATTAGGTCCCCACACTGTCACCCGTGCTCTAGTTTAAACAGTTTTAATTATCTGAGCCTGTCAGAATATGAGATATTCTTAAATCTTGGGACTCCCTTGGCTGCTCTCCTCTGCACAGCTTCAAGTGCTGTCATGTCTTTCTTGTATTGTGCACAATAATCCAGATACAGTCTCAGTAGTGAATTATATATTCTGAAAATAGCATCATTTGATTTATATTCAACAGTCTTTACAGTATAACCTAAAACTTCATTTGCCTTTTTAAATGCATCTGCACACTGCTTAAATGATCAAAATGTTGTTTCTACATAAACCCCTAAATCCTTTCAGATGTTGCTTCCTTTAGGACAGTGTCTCCCATCTTGTATTTATAATTTATGTTGGTTTGTCCATGTGCAGCACTTTGTATTTTTCTACATTATTAAACTACATTTTCCATGTGTTTACCCAGTTCTGAACCTTGTCCAACTCTTCCTGAATTGTTTTTGATGCCTCCTCAGTGTCTATCATCTGTCCAATTTTAGTATCAACTGCGAATTACACAAGCCTACAAACTACACCAGAATCAACATCATTAATATTAATAAGAAAAAGTAATGGTCCTAGGACAGACCCCGAGGGACACCACTGATGACCAAACTCCACGTGGTGCATTCTCTTCTTATCTGTATTCTTTGTCTATCGCTGGTCAACCAACTTGAGATATATTTTTTAGGTTACCACTGATCCTTACAGCTTCTAGTTTCAGAATTAATCTCTTCAGAATTCAGAATCTCCAGAGTTAGTCCCTCTGTTGATCTAGTTCCTGTGAAGCCTGCTTCTCAGACTTTTTTTGTTTCAAGGTGCCTTGCTTGTCTCCTGTATGCTTTTATACTTGTTCTCCTTGAAAGCGACTTTCAGCATAACTCTGATGCCTTTACTCCTCCTTATATGTCTCATGCTCACCCTTCCTTTTTTGACTGTGTCACCAAAGGTAAACTAACAAATCACATTAAAGCCAAACTGACCAATCAGACTGCTAAGAGTGACTGGACTAACACACACACACACACACGCACAAACACAGACCTTAGCAATTTATTTAATAGTAGACAGATGTTTTGTTTTAGCCAACTATTATAGTTGCCTGTTAAAAAAAAAGATTGGTTTGCCAAGATCTTACACTCATAAACCCATGCTGTTATTTAGTGTGTTATTTTTATTTAGATACTTTCTAATTTATTTCTTAGTATAGTTTCCATATTTTTTGTATTGGTCTATAATCACCAATATCCATTTTGTTTATCTTCTTGATAAACTTTTTTCAACTTTCCAGACAGTTTGTAAATGACGTCTTTCATTTCTTTTAGTACAATTGGTAAAATCCTATCAAGTCCAAGGGATTTATTCAATGTTTTGAGGGCATGAAACTCATTTGACTTAACTGTTTTAAAATTTATGAACTCAGAGCTTGTTTTTACTTTTGCATGTGACACTACATTTGTTTCTGCTTTTACAAATACTTGGATGAAATATTTGTTCAGTTCATTTCCTATTTTCTTCTAATTTTCAGTGATTACTCCTTTTGTGGCCCTGAGGTTTCTTAAATTCTCTTTTATTGTCCTTTTTATACTGGAGTAATACTCAAAATGCTTGCTGTTTGCATTGGCTTCACTAGAAATGCATTTTTTCAGTTTCTCTTTTGATGTTTCCAATTTTTTTTTTCTCTCTTTTAATCTCTCAATTGTTAAACTGATGCTTATAAAGATAATAATATAGTCCATGTTGGCCAAATATGAACTCAGTAGCAACAAAGTTGTCTTATTATGCATTATCATCTGATAATTATATGAAGTAAGAATGTTTATAGAGGATTAATGAATAAATGAATCAGTACACATGTGTATAATCTGTGAGATGCAATGATTAATTAAATGAATTAAACTGAATGCATTTATCTATGTATAATATGTATTATTTAATGTAGATTATTATTGTTATGCAACCAGGGGTGTGCTTGTTATAATCTTGTCCGGCTTTATTTATTTGTTTTTGCGTTTTTTTCTGGTTTTAATTGATTTGCCAGGATTTTTTACAAGTTTTTTTGCAAATATTACAATGGTATCAAGAAAGAGTAGCTCTTTATTAGACTTGTTAGACTACTATAACCTTTACATTTTCATATATCTAACATACCCATTTGTCACAAGACTGACACTAACCTATTTCATTTGCAGATTCTGAAGACAAACACAAAAGAGCAAAAAGGAGAATAAGCTAAGAGAGTAGGCTTGAATGCAACATGAGTGATCATGGCAAAAGTAGTACAATTTGAATGCATTTTAAAAACACAGACAACATAACGGCACCACTCATAATAGTGGGAAATTTAACTGACATTTAAAACTTGTACTTGCCCTCAATAAAAAAAAAAAAACAATTGGGGAGGCAAAAGTAGTGCCTCTGTGTCTAAGGATATGCACTGGTATCTAGATGGTTGCTGGTTCCAATCCTAATACTACCATCATAGTCAGCTAGGCCCTTGACCAAGGTCCTTAACCTAAAAATTATCCCAGGGATGCTGTTCAATGGTTAACTCTGTGCTTCGACCCCCAAGGCCATGTGAAAAGACAACCTCCTCTTAGGGTTTAATACAGTATATCCAAGTATAGCCTTAATTCGCTGAAAATCCTTGGCATGCACTAGTGTGCAACAGGTTTCTCACACCTTACCCAGGGCAATTAAAGAACACATAATACAGACTTTTTTTGGTTATATCTCTGAGAAAAAGTAAACATATTTGCTCTTTAAGGATGAGTAATACAGAAGATTTCTTTAATGCACACGAAGATACAACTGTTTGTTTGACAAGTCTAAATAAATTCACAGCTAACAAGACATTCTGAAAAATCTTAGTTGCATAACAAGCGCAGGCTCTTTCCAGAGAAATGCATTTGTGCATGTTTAACTAACACCAATGCCTATGTACAGCCCAAATATTGGCCCAATATATTAGTTCCTGAATTTATCGGTTGGGAAATAATACTATGGGGAATCAGCCAGACTAAAAAGCAAGCATTTCAATGTGTTATCTAAAGAATTTCCACATGTTTGTAAAAAGAGATTTCACTTGTGGAGTATCTCCACACTTGCTAAAACGGCAAGTGAAAAAGATATTGCAGTATTACTATAATCACTAGTTTAACACTAGTATCCCTGAAGTCTAAAGAAAAACTTGTAATACACCATCAGCATGGCACTGCCAGATCTAAACAATAGCATGGAGTGCGGTGTTTTGTTATTGGACTTCTGTGCTCATCACGGATTGTCCATAACGAACACCATGTTCAAGCATAGGGATGTTCATATGTGCACTTGGCACCAGGACACCCTAGGTCTAAGTTCGATAAGCGGCATTGTGGTCGTGTCGTTGGACTTGCAGCCACATGTCTTGGACACTCGGTGAAGAGAGGGGCGGAGCTGTCAACTGATCACTACCTGGTGGTGAGTAGGCTTCGATGGTGGGGGAGGATGCCGGTCAGGCCTGGTAGGCCCAAACGTGTTGTGAGGGTCTGCTGCGATAGTCTGACAGAGTCCCCTGTCAGAAGAAGCTTCAACTCACACCTCCGGCAGAACTTCGACCACGTCCCAAGGGAGATGGGGGACATCGAGTCCGAATGGGCCATGTTCCGTGCCTCTATTGTTAAGGCGGCTGACTGGAGGGAGCTGTGGCCGTAAGGTGGTCAGTGCCTGTCGTGGCGGCAATCCCCGAACCCGTTGGTGGACACCGGCGGTGAGGGATGCCGTCAAGCTGAAGAAGGAGTCCTATCGGACCCTTTTGTCCTGTGGGACTTCAGAGGCAGCTAATAGGTACCGGCAGGCCAAGCAGAATACGGCTTCGGTGGTTGCTGAGGCAAAAACTTGGCCATGGGAGGAGTTTAGGGAGGCCATGGAGAACGACTTTAGGACGGCTTCGAGGAGATTCTGGTCCACCGTCCGGCAATTTAAGAGAGGGAAGCAGTGCAGTGTCAACACTCTACGTAGTGGGGATGCTGTGCTGCTGACCTCGACTCGGGACGTTATGGGTCAGTGGGGGGAGTACTTCGAAGACCTCCTCAATCCCACTAACATACCTTCCAATGAGGAAGCAGAGCCTGGGGACTCGGAGGTGGGCTCCACCATCTCTGGGACTGAGGTCACCAAGGTGGTCAAAAAACTCCTGGGTGGCAAAGCCCTGGGGGTGGATGAGATACGCCTGGAGTTCCTTAAGGCTCTGGATGTTGTAGGACTGTCTTGGTTGACACGTCTCTGCAACATCGCATGGACATCAGGGACAGTGCCTCTGGATTGGCAGACCAGGGTGGTGGTCCGGAGGGTGTGTTCCAACTACACAGGGATCACACTCCTCAGCCTCCCTGGGAAAGCCTATTCGGGGGTTCTGGAGCGGAGGGTCTGTCGGATAGTCGAACCTCGGATTCAGGAGGAACAGTGTGGTTTTTGTTCTGGTCGCGGAATAGTGGACCAGCTCTACACCCTTAGCAGGGTCCTGGAGGATGCATGGTAGTTTGCCCAACCAGTCTACATGTGTTTTGTGGACTTGGAAAAGGCGTTCGACCGTGCCCCTCGGGGAATCCTGTGGGGGGTGCTCTGGGAGTATGGGGTACCGGACCCTCTGATAAGGGCTGTTCGGTTCCTGTACAACCGGTGTCAGAGCATGGTCCGCATTGCCAGCAGTAAGTCGAATCCGTTTCCAGTGAGAGTTGGACTCCGCCAGGGCTGCCCTTTGTCACTGATTCTGTTCATAACTTTTATGGACAGAATTTCTAGGCGCAGCCAGGGTGTTGAGGGGGCCCGGTTTGGTGGACTCAGGATTGGTTCACTGCATTTTGCAGATGATGTTGTCTTGTTTGCTTCATCAGGCCGTGATCTTCATCTCTCTCTGAATTGGTTCGCTGCTGAGTGTGAAGCGGCTGGGATGGGAATCAGCACCTCCAAATCCAAGACCATGGTCCTCAGTCAGAAAAGGGTGGAGTGCCCTCTCAGGGTTGGGAGCGAGATCCTGCCCCAAGTGGAGGAGTTCAAGTATCTTGGGGTCTTGTTCACGAGTGAGGGAAGAATGGAGCGTGAGATCGACAGGCGGATCGGTGCAGAGTCCACAGAGATGCGGGCTCTGCATCGGTCTGTCGTGGTGAAAAAGGAACTGAGCCATAAGGCAAAGCTCTCAATTTACCAGTCGATCTTCGTTCCTACCCTCACCTATGGTCATGAGCTATGGGTAGTGACTGAAAGAACGAGATCACAAATACAAGTGGGTGAAATGAGTATCCTCCGCAGGGTGTCTGGGCTTTTCCTTAAAGATAGGATGAGAAGCTCAGTCATCCGGGAGGGGTTCAGAGTAGAGCCTCTGCTTCTCCACATCGAGAGGAGTCAGATGAGGAGGCTCGGGCATCTGATTAGGATGCTTCCTGGACGCCTCCCTGGCGAGGTGTTCCGGGCATGTCCAACCAGGAGGAGGCCAAGAGAAGACCCAGGACACGCTGGAGAAACTATGTCTCCCGACTGGCCTGGGAACACCTCGGGATTCTCCCAGAAGAGCTAGAAGAAGTGGCCGGGGAGAGGGAAGTCTGGGCATCTCTGCTCAAGCTGCTGCCCCCATGACCCGACTTCGGATAAGCGGAAGAGGATGGATGGATGGATAACTCCTAAGTGCGATAATTTTAATTTGGTTAATATAACGGCATGTCACATGTTAATGAAGCAACGCAAAATGAATTAAAGTCTTTTAACATTAGTAGCTGGTCACCTGAACTTCATCGTTTCCTATGTTGTTTCTTGATAATTTTCATACAAACATCAGCAGAGCTTGCCACCCATAACTTATAATATGATATCATCCCGTACTAGAACATAAAATACTGCGTACTGTGTTGAACCAATAACAGACAAAATGCATCCTGTATTTTCATACATATTGTTTCATATATACACTAGGTAGCTCTTCAGAGTACAGAGAATAACATAATTAAAATTAAACTAGTTATTCAAATGGCATTAATGAGTTTCATTTCTGTGGCACATTAAAGATACAGACAGACAAGCTCTGCATGCTCCATGAGACAGTCAGTGGTGCTGCATTCACACATTGACGAAAAGTCACATCACACAGTACAACAGAATGCCCAGAACAAGACAATACATGCACTGTAAACATTATTATAGTAATTTCTGCTAATCCAAGTCTGCCCAAAAAGGAGGAAGTTGAGGTATACGTCTGAGTGGAAGACAGAATATCCGTGGGTCAGCCATGTTTCTAAGGGATATCTGACATGACACAGGACAGTGCAGGTGCTACACATGTCTGAGCAACTAAAGAGCAGATGATACTGAGTGGAAGTGCATTATTCCTTATACCTCACTCACACTTCTCCAAAAGCAGACATGAAATGCTGTTGTTTAATTAATTATGTTACCTACTGTAGCATATACTGTATTATAACCTACATTAGCCTATATTATACTGTGTAGCCAATACAAATGGGCAATAATCAGAGCAAATTGATCATGCTCCTTTTGGAATGAATGTTAAGATAGACTTAATTTATAACTCAGAAATTCTGTGTCCATCCACAATTTAATACATGTAAATAAATGACTATATCAGGCTATATTGTATAATCCATAATCTTCATACATATTTAAAAGTTTTTTTTTTCAGTTTGTACCACTTTATGTTATCATCTTTCTTGATCTGGAAAGAAGTAGTAATGAATGTTGTAATATTCTTTTTTCTGTTTGTTCAAGAAAATAGGTTTATTTTAATTACAAGTATGGGTTTCATATTTGTACTTGAAGAAAAAGTAAGCACAGTTTGTAATGCATTATATTTTATAACTATACAACATACTGTATAGTAACACTCAAGTAATGAGTAATGTAATTTTAAAGGTAAAGTTTCCCAACACTGGTCCCTTGTGAACATTTGTTTTCTGTATCTGGATATCATTCCTTGAACAACTGGTGCAAATAAACTGTAATGCTTAAGGAACTGGCTGAATAAATCAGCAATGTCTTATTTTTCATCTTCATATTATTTTAAAGGCAGAATTACTGACAGAACCAATACAAGTGCTACACTAATTTTCATTGTGATGTGGCTCAATTTAAAAAAAAAAAAAAAAAACTTACTTTGACCTGTTTACCAATTAGTGTTTCATTGTTTATTCAATTGTTTCTGTTACATAAAACTGTTAAATAAACTAATGAAAGAATTACATAGGCAAATGATTAATAAAACTATTTTTACTGAAAATTAATTAGTGAGTTGTTTTTGCTTATAGAAACATACTATAAAATACAATTAACTGCATATTAATCACAATTTATTTGGGGTAAAAATTGTAATTGAGCGATTAATCAATTACATTTTTTAAATCCAACAGCAGCCCAAGTAATAACCAAACTGAAAGTATACGTTTCTATATAAATGTTTACATAGAAAATAAACACTGATTGAAATTATTTCATACATTAAATTGCTTTTTACAGTGTAGTGAAGAAGCTACCAAAAAAAAAAAAAGCAGCAGTACTACTTACAAGGGTTAGCTATATTTTTCTCCTATTATCTGGTCCTGTCAAATGAAATTTCATTTTCTGACTGACCTAAAACCACAAGGTGTGCATTAGGTGTGCATTCATCTAATAAAAATAACTGAATAAACAAATATTGTAGCTTATTTTTCATCTTTACATAAAAGTTTCCTCGGAAGGATCGTGCTCCTCTCGTTCTCATCCCATTCACTGTTCAACCACATAAGAGATGACATTGTAGGACCCCTTACTATTCATTTAGGATGCTTGTATAGCCAATTATTGCACAAAACATTTAAAAGGCATCAGCTTACTAATGAGTTGCTTAAAACTATCATTTTTGAACACTATACATTTAAAACACTGTATGTGTGCCCCTGCTTCTAAATCCATCTCCATTTTGTTGAGCAGAACACACAAATTCAAGTATGGTTTTATGTAAACAGATTATTTCTTACCAGCAGGAGAATATGTACATTTACAGAATAATAAATGTAAATTAAGCACATGTATTCAGCCTTAGAACTTTCCTGAACTGAGTCTTCTAAAAAGGGACTCATAGTCACTACTTGCTGCTTGGTTGTCTGTATCATAAGTAAGGCATAACTCGATACTGCTTAACACACACACATAACAACAGTTTCTTTTCTTAACTCAGTGTTAGCAATATAGTAGGGAATACAACGTTTATTAAACTGTCTGGCAAAATAAAAATTTACCAAAATGTACCATAAAGAAGTGTACATTGTGTGCCCATAGGTGACAGTTTAAGGGCTCTAGAAATTGTAATTGTAATTACCCACTACTCCAGGAATTGGCACTGTGTTCTAATGCCTTTTCTCCTTCTCCCTCTGCAGACCAGATGATTGACAGTAGTAACATCTCTGACGTCACTTCTGATGTCAGAGAAACAGGATGTAACGCCTTTCGTCCATTTTATGGTAGTGGAACTACAAACAATCAAAGTCCGGGTTGGGGAACAACAGACTGAGCTTGCCAAGATCGAGGTATGTAACCAACTGACAGTCTCTACAACGGGAGCAGCCGATGATACTATACCAGGTATTGCTGCCACTACAATCTGATGACAATACTAAGACTTATTTTGTAGTGTTCGAGCGTACCAATACCTATTACCACTGTGAGTGTACTGGCCCCATTCTGAAGGGAACTGGCTCAGTGGGCTTATTACGACTTTGACAAACAGGCTGCTGTAGATTACGACCAACAAAGCAGAGGTTCTTCTGAGGTATGATGTCAGTCTGGACCAGAAGGCAAGGGGCTGAAAGAAGATGAAATTCAACGCAGAGAGGCCAGCATGCTCCCATTCGTTTTATGGGGCACAGTCTGGCACTGGCTAAAACCAGGGAACAATAATTAAAAAAAGGATGGTTGAACTGGTAGCCTGTGACTTCCTGATAAACGCCCTCCCTGATTTCCTTGCCCTGTTGGTTAGGTGATGGAAATATAAGTCTATGGACACCTTAATGGCAGTCCTCAAATGCCCCCAGGTGGCCTTACAAGTGAAGCATTCAAAACAACCTGCTGCTTGCCGCAAGTCTCAGACAAGATGTGTTGCTATTCATGAGCCCACCCGTCACGAGACGGATACATCGGTCAACTCGACGAAGATACACGCATTCCTTCATTGTTGTTTCAAGTGTGGGGAGACTGGCCATACCAGCAGGTGAGCTGACATAGTGCAGCCGTGTACAAGGAGAAAGGTATTGTTTCGCCGTCAATCTCTTGTCTCCTCCCTTAACAATGGGGTAGCTGTAGTCAAAGGGCACAAAATAACAAAACTTACTGACTCCAGCAGCAAACTTTCCATTGTTGCATGTTTTTACATGCTTCTGCGACAGTGGGAAATCAGTTTGACCAGTCTAACCTGTATGCACAGGGACACTCGATGGTACAGGTCTGCCTCTTGTATAATTATTTATTAGTGGGTAATGCATTAAGTAAAGGTGGCTATCATGCACAGTCCACCTTATCCAGTGATACTGAGGCAAGACTGGTCACAAATCAAAAGCAGAGAAGTATTGACCACCCTAAGTTAAATACTGGGCCATGCAATAGATGGTGATATTCCGTCTCAAGTTGTTTCCACATTACGCCGTCAGCCAGCTGCAGAGCTGAATTACGTAGCCACCAGTATGATGTGAGTGACGCAATACCATCCAGCACTGAAGTCTCCATAGAGGGGATCTTGCTGACAAAGCCCAATTCAGATTTCCCCAGAGCATCTTGATGGGATTCCAATCAAGGCTTTGACTTGGCCTTTCCTAAACAATCCATTACTTTCTTTTCCTTTGTAGATCATTTTCAGGTTGTAACAGTGGTGCTTGAAAGTTTGTGAATCCTTTAGAATTTTCTATATTTCTGCATAAATATGACCTAAAACATCATCAGATTTTCACTCAAGTCCTAAAAGATGTCCTGACATTTTCCTTTAGAATTCTCTGATATAATTCAGAATTCATTGTTCCATCAATGAAGGCAAGCCGTCCTGGCCCAGGTGGAGCAAAACAGGCCCAAACCATGATACTACCACCACCATGTTTCACAGATGGGATAAGGTTCTTATGCTGGAATGCAGTATTTTCCTTTCTCCAAACATAACGCTTTTCATTTAAACCAAAAACTTCTATTTTGGTCTCATCCGTCCACAAACATTCTTCCAATAGCCTTCTGGTTTGTCTACGTGATCTTTAGCAAACTGCAGACGAGCAGCAATTTTTTTTTTGGAGAGCAGTGGCTTTCTCCTTGCAACCCTGCCATGCACACCATTGTTGTTCAGTGTTCTCCTGATGGTGGACTCATGAACATGAACATTAGCCAATGTGAGAGAGGCCTTCAGTTGCTTAGAAGTTACCCTGGGGTCCTTTGTGACCTCGCCGACTATAACACGCCTTGCTCTTGGAGTGATCTTTGTTGGTCAACCACACCTGGTGAGGGTAACAATGGTCTTGAATTTCCCCCATTTGTACACAATCTGTCTGACTGTAGATTGCTGGAGTCCAAACTATTTAGAGATGGTTTTGTAACCTTTTCCAGCCTGATGAGCATCAACAATTCCTTTTTTAAGGTCCTCAGAAATCTCCTTTGTTCGTGCCATGATACACTTCCACAAACATGTGTTGTGAAGAGCAGACTTTGATAGATCCCTGTTCTTTAAATAACACAGGGTGCCCACTCACACCTGATTGTCATCCCATTGATTGAAAACACCTGACTCTCATTTCACCTTCAAACTAACTGCTAATCCCAGAGGTTCACATACTTTTGCCACTCACAAATATGTAATATTAGATCATTTTCCTCAATAAATAAATGACCAAGTATAATACTTTTGTCTCATTTGTTTAACTGGTTTCTTTTTATCTACTTTTAGGACTTGAGTGAAAATCTGATGATGTTTTAGGTCATATTTATGCAGAAATATAGAAAATTCTAAAGGGTTCACAAACTTTCAAGCACCACAGTAATGTCCATTTCTGGTTAAGCTTCAATCTTCTGACATATGTTCTCATATAATCGTCAAGCACTCTCTGGTACACTCTTAAAAATAATATTTCTTTAATGGTAGTTTACTGGGTTGTGTGATTTCTCTTAGAATCTTTACTGGACAAAGAACCATTTAATTCTGGGAAGGGTTCATTTCACATGAAATTGGATCTTTAAGCTTTGAAAAATTTCCTGATTGTGGATAAAACAGAAATCTTTAATGGACAGTAAATTACCTAGGAAGATACTAACCGATCAACAAAACCTGAACTTGACTTGTGCTACCGCATGCCAAAATAAAATCTATTCATGGCTTCTTATGGAATTTGTTTGAGATCTACTGTAACTAAAATAAAGGTTCTTTTTGGAACCTTCTTGTGGATAGTTCTTTTGTGAACCAAAATAGTTCCACTTGGCACTACATTGAAGGACCTTAATTTTTAAGTGTATGCAATAAATTTGGAGTGTATTTTGTGATGGAGCATTGCTCAGGGCCTAATGTAGCAAATCAGCCACCAAAACCGTCACCTTACCAACACCATGCTTTACAGTTGGCATCAGGTTCTTTTGGCCAAACACTGCCTTTGGTTTCTGTCAAATATGTTGTTTGGTTCTGTGGCAAGAAGACTTTCTCTATGCTTCATCTGTCTAAACCACACTGTTCCAGAAGTCCTTGTTTCTGCATAGATGTTCATTTGCAAACTTTAGTCTTGGCACACCTACCATGTAGATCCAGCCCCTCTGAAATGGTAGACTGCTGAGCTATTTATAGATCCCAAGAAGAAATTCTGGGGTTCTTTGATACCTCTTTCAGCATCTTGCATTCTGCTCTCAGGCTGAACGTACTAAGGAAGCCTGGCTTAAACAAGTTGGTAGTTGCTTGAAATCTTTTCCATTTGTAGATGTTCTGGACAGTGTAATGTTTGATTTCCAATGGTTTGGATAAGTTTTTAAATCCCTTACTAGACTCATAGGCATCTATAACCTTCTCTGTGAAGGCCTCTGAAAGCTTTTTTTGATCTAGACAGGGTAACAACACACACTGCAACAACAAAAAGAAAACCACAAACTCTCCTCTTTTAAGTCAGTGGGAAACCGATGTGTTATATTATTTGAAGTTGGAAAAAATCAAATACTCAGTTAGAGGATCCGTACAGACTTTTTTCAAAACATGGCAGGATCTAATCAGTAATATTTTAAAATAAGTTCATAAGGCACAGAGAATTTATTAATTTAAGTATGTTTACAAGCCTTAAATTTAACGCCGTTTGGCTTGCTCTCTCTCTCAGGGGTGGGGATCGATATGTTCTTAATTTTGTCTCTTTGTAAAAACTTGATTGCTTTGTATGGATTGTAATAAAATTAATAAAAAATAAAAATTAATAAAAAAAAAATAAAAAAATAAAAATAAAAACAAACAACAATATTTTAAAATCAATGCGACACCTCACTGGTACCCAGTGCACAGAGAAGCTAAAATGTCGGAGATATGATCCTTTTTTCCTGACTCAAGTAAGAATCTAGCTGCAGCGTTTAGAAGGAGCTGAAGGCACGGCATAGCAGATTTTGGCAGTCCCACATATAAGGAATTACGATAATCTAGCCAAGAAGTAATGAAGGCATAATTGACTGTTTCCAAATCCTTCTATGAAAGAAAGGATTTTAGTTTAGAAATTTGCCACAGTTGGTAAAAACTGGACTTTACTACTGTGGAGATTTGTTTTTCAAAATGACGACTTAAAGTAGATACCTAGGTTTCTGACATTATTATGAATCAATTGCAGCAATAGGTTTGAATAGCTGTCCACTTCGCTGTATTTTCATTTAAGCTGTGGATAAAAAAAAAAAAAACTTTGCTAATCCTATTATTTTCTAAATTGACCTCTTGCATTCCTGACTTTCATCTGTGAAGAAATAAATGCAAGAAGCAAACAGATTAAGGGTTGGAGAACCGTCCCCGTGTACTGTTGTACCAAAAAATGCTTCAGTATACACTGAAAAATTGTCAAGTTCATGAATGAAATAATTGACAACTGAGTTTGTACAAACAGAGGTATTTATATGTTTTAAACTGGAAATAGGCGGAAGGAGGAAGGAGGGTTGACGTAGGAGAAGGTGACGGAGGTGATGTCATCAGGGGGCAACGGGAAGTGACGTTATCAGGGCTGGACGGGCAAAAACCCAGAAGTTTCTTCATGAGACGGAGCAATGTTTTCTGGCATAGAATTCAAGGTTCAGGAAGTTTTTCTTCCTTTTTTTCTATTCATGAAGAGAGAAAAGCATTAATACGCTGCCTTAAACCCCGCTCCGGTGTGTTTTCGTGCTCTGTCGGGTTCTTCAGCTGACCCCGAATCGCACGTGTATGACAATCTTGTTCTTTGGCTTTGTTGTTTCTGCTCTTATCAATCTCCAGTTTTGACTCCTTTCTGTTTCCTGTGTCTCTCGTGGTCAGTATTCAATACATTTGTGTGTTTTCATTTTTCTGGTACTCTATGGTGGCACCTATGCCACTGTCCCCTGCCTAAATTTGCTACAGCTACCTGATATGTTTGAGAACGCCATGAGAGCATCCTGTTATGTGACACTTTCATGCACTATAGAATGCCCAGTGGTGGCTGGGCAGTCTTTTGGTCTTGGAACGCCTGCAGATTCTTTTTTCTTCATCTTATTTTAAGTTTTTAAAAATGTTTTCTGTCCTCCTCAGCCATCTGACCACAGTATTGGACTTATGTTTGTAGACTAAATAAGGACTATTTCTTTCTATTACTTGCATATCTATGTTAAGTAAATACATACCCATTTATTCTTATCTAATACAATATTTTTGGTATGAAATGTTTTAATTATTCTTTTTATTTCCAATTTGCTTTTCCTTGTGTATTTTTTCTGTATTATCTAGTAATACACTTTGAGCTACATCTTTTGTATGAAAATGTGCTCTAGAAATAAATGTTTATTTGACACCCTCAAAAAAAAAAAAAAAAAAAGAAAACCACACTAAATGTATAACAACAAGTTCCTCCAAGATCACCTATAATGATATCCAAATCAACTGCACCTATTCTGGTACACCTAATTCTAATTTCAGGTATATGAGGATGTGATAATTGTAAATGTGTGCCTAATTTTTCCATATGCAAAATATGCATTTATGTCTATTTTAATAATATAATGGACTACAAAATGTACCGTAAATGCGGTATGATGTTTGTGTTTAAATAACCTTTAGCTATAGATGTTCTTTCAATGAAGATTAAATCCTAATATGTCCACATATGTTAAAAAAGTTAAATCATTTCATGGGGTGTACTTACTTCTCCTCATGTATTGGGCTGAAAAGATAGGAAGCTGAAAAAAGACATTAATTTTGTTTTTCTGGCAAGAGCGATGCTTGATATTTGAGTGCAATCCTTAGTTTATTTCATGCCCTTTCCTGCCATCTAGTGAAAAAAACCAAAACAATCAACTGTTTTGGTGTCTTTATAGGGTTACATTTCAGCCTTCTAGCCCTTTATGTTGACTTCTATTGACATTTGCCTCGAAAGAGTTCAGATATATTAGCTATTAGTTTTTAATCATAGTAATATTAGCTATTAGTAATACTAATTATCTATAATATAGAAATTTACATTTCTAATGAAACACTCTACAAGACACAGTTAGATTACTGTTTTAGATTAACTGCCTGAAGAAGGGGCCTGAGTTGCCTCAAAAGCTTGCATATTGTAATCTTTTTAGTTAGCCAATAAAAGGTGTCATTTTGCTTGGCTTTTCTCTACAGGTGAAAATATTAATAATTCTAAAGTTTTATTTTGACCAATGACAAATAGGAAATCCAAAATATTTGACATAATTCCATTTGATTCTTATCACTTTATAAATTCAGTTAATAGTAAAGCAGAAAACAGACATTTATAGATTAAGCAATTACCCCCAGACCTGCTAGCATTATATTACAACATACCATTTTTTGCACCTGTCACTTTAGATTGATGCAATTTTACATTTATTTCAAGCTGAGTTGAAATGGATTTTTCCACCAAATATGATTATTTTTCTATTTTACTCACCCTGTGTCTTCCATTCAAAATATTAATCTCTTATGACCATGCTAGGTTTGCCAAACATTTAGTTTGTGCTCAAGATCCAACATGTCCTTGCAAAATGTGTTGCCTCACTGACTTTTGGAAGAAGAGATGTACAGGAACACTCCCCTAAAGTCAAATAACTACAAAATGTTTATGCTCAATATGGTCATGCTAGCAAAATGCGACATGCTTGGACAGTGGCCTCTTGTAGTATTATAACTTCCTAGAAGTTATAGTACACTTATCACTGTCCACATTTACAAGAATCACTAAGGTGGCTAATAGGATATTGGGTTAGACATCATGTTGTGTTGAGTACAAGTCAAAGGAGATTATTCTTAAATTATAAAATAAGTTGTAAAATACACTTGAAAGGTCTCTTGTGGAATTGTTTGTGCAGTTTTGATCACTGTAATGTAGAGAGAAAGAAAGTTCTGAGAAAAGTAGGCACAACCTTCACTAAAATGTCAGTGATGACTAGGACATGGGATCAAGAACTGGGTTATCAGCCTGGCAATCCCCTTTTAACAGACAACAGAAAATAACTGGCTCTAATTGTATTTGTATTTCCTTTGTTTTAACTTTCTCTCTTGTGTTTGCAGTTTTATACTTGGACAGTCCTCCCTATAACGTCTCCTTAGAATTGATTGCCTTCTTAATTTCTGGGGCTGAATTTATATTAGCCAACCTGGAAGGGCTTTGGCATCTGGAGCTTTGGGCGGGGTTAGGTTTTAATTGTGTGAATTTGTAATTTCTTCATGAGCATTATCTGTGCAGAGATGGTGCTCAGTCAGTTTTAAACTAAGGACTTCTTTATGAAAACCAACATTCTGAAGAGCAATTCTCTATCTTAGCATTTCCCACAAATTGTTAATTTGTCGCAAAATAGAATCATGTGTTAAATGATTTATTTCTATTCAGACTAGTGATTTTAACTGCCTCTGCACGTTCACCAGTCGGAACGCACACAAGTAATTCTAAGATCTTTGCTAGTCTATGCTACAGCCTACAATCAGGGAAAAATTAATCGACAGCAAAGGATTAACTAACAAGAACAGATTCAGCAGGGTCATCTTTGTTTTGATTGACAAGTTACAGAACATTAGGGAAAGTGGAATTCTGAAATAAAAACCTCAGGCTTTAAAAGACCTATTTGGAATATGCCAAATGGAAAAAACACTGTGAAATGAAACTATCTTTAAAAACAAGGCCATTTTGAAATAAAACCTGTAATGATAATAAAATAATGAGATGGTATTTCATAATAATTACATAACTTTTATGTATGTGTTTTTTCATAATTGACTGACTCTCATATATATATATATATATATATATATATATATATATATATATATATACACAGTATATATATATTTTGTGGGGTACAGCCCGGACACAGACAGGTAGAAATGATGGTTTCACCACACACACGATTATTCACAATTATAAGAAGTGCACAGACCCAGTGCCTCAGCACCAATCACTTCCAAGTCCAGGCCTTTCACAATGCTTTTTTCTTCTCTGGTCCGCCTCCACTTCTCTCCTCCAAGCTCTGTCCTCTTCCACCCAACTACAGCATATCCACACTCGGACAAGCTCCAGGTGCTTCCCGACACTCTTCTGCTGGCACTCCCCTGTGTGGCGGAAGTGCCGGCTGCGCACCCGGAAGCACTCCGGATGTCCCCGTTCCTCTTCCCCCCAGCACTTCCGGGTGTGGCGGAAGGGCTGAGGTCAAGGGCTCCGAAGGCAGCGGCCACAGGCCCCTACAAGGTTGAGCTTCCAAGCTCCCTACCCGTGGTCCCCAAAGCAACCAGGGCGGTATATATATATACACAAGGGGTACCCAAAAACAACTGGAATCTGTACCTGGCATGCAATCTAGACTAGGTGTAGCATATTTACAGTATTCTGTGGCAGTCTGGCAAGTGGAGTTGCTTTGTATTGTTCATACGGCATTCCATTTCGGTTTTATCTTGGTGCTTATTAAACATGTTCTGCAATTTTTGTGATGGGTGATCATAAAGAACAGCGAGTCTGTGTTAAATTTTGTTTTCTCTTAGGGAAAACAGCTGCTGAAACCGTAGTGATGCTTGAAACTGCTTTTAACACTAGAATTACCAGGGCCTACAAAAAACTCGTAGATCCGTCCCACCTTAAAACGCTTCACGCTACACACATCGTTAAAAAAGAAACATTTTTCATGTTTTAGTCATAATTGACAAAATGTAGACATGAAGTTTTATAATGTGTGAAGCCTGAAGTCCAAATATCAAAGAAACAGTTTCACAAAAAGTACAAATATAATAGAACAAGTGTGCTTTTATTCAAAAATATACCTACAGAAAAACAACCTGCATTAGAGTGCGATATTGACACGCATTTGCTAAGAGTGCTGTGGTGACACAACGGTATCAGCTCTTGATGGGTAGTCTGAACTTTACGGGTTCCATCCCAGATGAGTCCGTTTTGAAAAGTGAGCTGCACATATTCTTACTATTTAAAAATAAAAACATACATTTGATTCCAGTCTGTAACAGCCGGTGTAATT
The DNA here is from genome assembly GCA_026402145.1 of Polypterus bichir lapradei. Lineage (NCBI taxonomy): Eukaryota > Metazoa > Chordata > Cladistia > Polypteriformes > Polypteridae > Polypterus > Polypterus bichir. Next base: position 1,774,668 of record JANRMT010062831.1, read on the forward strand.
TATGATACTTGTAAAGGTTAGCTTTTTTTTATTTCTGTTATTCTCTCTGCCACGTTCACGATCCCAACTCGAACACCCTCCCATCGACCCGCATTTGACAATGCTGCTTTCACAGACGCGTTATAACAGAGGCAAACTCAGATCATGATGACTGTTCTACATCGGATCAAGAATGCACTTTTGCCACAGCTGTACTTTGTATATGTACATGTGAAGCACTGCACTCGTAACTTTACGCTGTAGGAAGTAAATAAATAAACAGGCAATTACAATGATTTTCAGAATATATAAAGTCATTCCTGAATACAGTGGGTACGGAAAGTATTCAGACCCCTTTCAATTTTTCACTCTTTGTTATATTGCAGCCATTTGCTAAAATCATTTAAATTAATTTTTTCCCTCATTAATGTACACACAGCACCCCATATTGACAGACAAAAAAAAGAATTTTTGAAATTGTTGCACATTTATTAAAAAAGAAAAACTGAAATATCACATGGTCCTAAGTATTCAGACCCTTTGCTCAGTATTTAGTAGAAGCACCCTTTTGAGCTAATACAGCCATGAGTCTTCTTGGGAAAGATGCAACAAGTTTTTCACACCTGGATTTGGGGATCCTCTGCCATTCCTCCTTGCATATCCTCTCCAGTTCTGTCAGGTTGGATGGTAAACGTTGGTGGACAGCCATTTTTAGGTCTTTCCAGAGATGCTCAATTGGGTTTAAGTCAGGGCTCTGACTGGGCCATTCAAGAACAGTCACAAGAAGCGATTTAAGGTGGGACGGATCTACGGATTTTTTCGTAGGCTCTGGTAATTCTAGTGTTAAAGAGGAAGCTTTAAGTAAAACGCAAATGTCTATGAGTGGTTTATGCATTTCAAACACGGGAAATGACAAAAATCCTGAAAAAGTTCACAATGCAATTTACAAAGATCGTCGTCAGACTATTGAAGAGATTTCTAAATTGAACTGTGTGTCTTGGAGTTCTTGCCACCTTCCATACTCACCTGATCTTGCTCTGTGTGACTTTTTCTTGTTCCTGCATATGAAAAAAAAGAACTGAAAGGAAAGTGTTTTTGTAAAGTGGAGGAAGTGAAAGAAAAATCGCTGTAGGCATTGCACAACGTTCCCCTTCAGCAATTCCAAAAATGTTTCCAGTAGTGGAACCATTGGGACAAGTGCATTTATTCACATGGAGAGTACTTTCAATTCCAGTTATTTTTGGGTACCCCCTTGTATATGACTCATATATACTCAGCAAAAAAAGAAACGTCCTCTGACTTTCAACTGTTTTTACTTTCAGTAGACTTAATGTGTAAATATTTGTATGAACACTAAAAGAGTCAACACCATAAGACATAAACTAAAAATGTTTCACAATGTGTCCCTGAATGAAGGGAGGCTCAAAATCAAAAGTACCAGTCAGTATCTGGTGTGGCCACCAGCTGCTTGAAGTACTGCAGTGCATCTCCTCCTCATGGACTGGACCAGATTTGTCAGTTCTTGCTGTGAGATGTTACCCCACTCTTCTACCAATGCACCTGCAAGTTCCTGGACATTTCTGGGGGTAATGGCCCTAGCCCTCACCCTGCGATCCAACAGGTCCCAGACGTGCTCAATGGGATTGAAATCTGGGCTCTTCGCTGGCCATGGCAGAACACTGACATTGCTGTCATGCAGAAACTCACGCACTTTTTGCCACTCCTGCCTGATCCAGCGAAGGTGGGTTTGTGCCCATAGGCGGCGTTGTTGCTGGTGATGTCTGGTAAGGACCTGCCTTACAACAGGCCTGCAAGCCCTCAGTCCAGCCTCTCTCAGCCTATTTCGGACAGTCTGAGCACTGATGGAGGGATTGTGTGTTCCTGGTGTGACTCGGGCAGTTGTTGTGGCCATCCTGTACCTGTCACGCAGGTGTGATATTCGGATGTACCGATCCTGTGCAGGTGTTGTTACACGTGGTCTTCCACTGCGAGGATGATCAGCTGTCCTTCCTGTCTCCCTGTAGCGCTGTCTTAGGCGTCTCACAGTGTGGACATGGCAATTTATTGCCCTAGTCACATCAGCAGTCCTCATGCCTCCCTGCAGCATGCCTAATGCACGTTCACGCAGATGAGCAGGGATCCTGGGCATCTTTCTTTGGGTGTTTTTCACAGTCGGTAGACAAGTCTCTTTAGTGTTGCATTTTTAGAACTGTGACCTTAAATGCCTACTTTCTGTAAGCTGTTAAGGTCTAAACGACCATTCCACAGGTGCATGTTAATTAATTGATTATGGTTAATTGAACATGCATGGAAAACATTGTTTAAACAATTTACAATGAAGATCTATAAAGTTATTTGGATTTTTAAAACATTATTGTTGAAATACACAGTCCTGAAAAAGGGACGTTTCTTTTTTTGCTGAGTTTATATTGTCACGTTTGGGTCACAGATTTGCACAGAGACACAGGAGGTCGTAGAAACAAGAAGGATTTTTATTCAAACACTGCAAACACATGAGCTTAAACGTGCTCCATGACAAGTCAGGGATGACAGTTCCGCTAGGAGCAGAGAGAGAGATAAAAGCAAACAATCAATTCCCCAAAACCAACAGGCACTGCGCAAGGCTTTTAAGTTAGCGGAGTATCGCGTGAGGCTTGTATTACGCGTTATAGCACAAGTGAGAAGGTAAGGAGCAGTGTGAGGGTAGTCTGTGTTTCAGGGGTATTCCCAGGGGCGTCTTTGTCTTCTTGGGGTGCGATCACCCCTCCAGCTTACACCCCCCCCTCAGCTTTATTCACACCCTTGTGAATCAAGCGACTTTCCGTACCAGGTTCATGTAGGCGTGATAATACGTCTGCGTTGACGTGTTCAGAACCTGGTCGGTGCCTTACTGTGAAAGTGTAAGGCTGTAAACCCAGAAACCATCTCATTAGACGAGAGTTTGTATCTTTCTGCCGGTATGACCATTGAAGCGGAGCATGATCAGTTACCAGAGTGAAGTTTCGTCCCCACAAGTAATAGCGAAGCGCTTCCACTGCCCACCTGATTGCCAAGCATTCTTTCTCGATTGTAGAATAATTACGTTCCCTGGGAAGTAGTTTCCTACTTAAATATGTGATTGGATGTTCTTCTCCATCAAAAATCTGTGACAGGACTGCACCCACACCAAACTCGCTAGCGTCTGTTTGCAAGATAAAGTCTTTTGTGAAATCCGGGTTTCTTAGAACTGGGTAAGACGACAATGCTTTTTTTAAATCACTGAAAGAACGTTCGCAATTTTCTGTCCATAAGATAGGTCGGTTTTTCCTGCCTCTGGTAAGTTCGGTGAGAGGGGCAGCTCTATGTGCAAAGTTTGGGATGAATCTTCTGTAGTAACCGGCAAGCCCCAGAAAAGCGCGCACCTGTTTTTGTGTCTCAGGTCTCGGATAAACAAGCATTTCTTCTATTTTCCTTAACTGTGGCCTAAGTAAACCCTTGCCCATAGAATAGCCTAAGTAATGAGTCTCGGACATGCCCAGTTTACATTTCTTAGGGTTAGCAGTAAGGCCAGCTTGTCACAAGCTTTCAAGAACGGCCTGCAGCCGCTCTAAGTGCGTTTGCCAATCATTGCTGAAAATGACGACATCGTCAATGTATGCCCCGGCATATTCAGAGTGAGGACGTAGGATCTGGTCCATCATGCGTTGAAAAGTCAGAGGTGCCCCGTGAAGACCAAACGGGAGTCTTGTAAATTCATAAAGTCCGTCAGGAGTTGCAAATGCTGTTTTCTCACAACTGCTAGCCTCCAAAAGGCACCTGCCAATAGCCTTTCATGAGATCTAGCGTAGAGATGTAGCTCGCCTGACCCAATTTTTCCAATAGTTCATCGACACGGGGCATCGGGTAAGCATCGAATTTAGAAACCTTATTCAAGTGTCTGAAATCGATACAGAAGCGAACCGAACCGTCTTGCATTGAGACTAATACGACTAGGCTGAACCAGTCACTTTGAGGGACTCAAGCCGGTGGACGCCTGTGGTGATAATCGCACCGCGTACAAAACAAAAGGTAGGACAGTGTCCCAGGTTGTGGGATCATTATGTACAACTCGCCTGATCATCTGTTTCAAAGTTTTGTTAAATCGCTCGGTTAAACCATTTGTTTGAGGATGGTAAACAGTAGTATTCAGTTTCGTAATAGCAAAGCTGTCACACAATTGTTTCATCACACGAGAAGTGAAAGGTGTGCCTTGATCAGTTAAGATTTCTCTAGGGATACCAATACGAGTAAAAATATCACATAGTGCCCTGGCTACAGCTGAGGAGTTAGCCCTTTTCAGGGCAATCACTTCTGGATATCTAGTTGCATAGTCAACCAACACCAGCAAATATTGGTACCCACTCTTAGTCTTAGGTAAAGGACCCACAATATCTAATCCCACTCACTGAAAGGGAACTTCCAAAATGGGCATAGGACAAAGAGGAGCTCGAGGAGGCTTATAAGCAGAGACGATCTGGCAGTCTGGACAAGAAGTGCAAAACCGTTCAACATCTTTTCCCATATTCAGCCAATAAAATCGTTTTGATAACTGCTCTCTGGTTTTGTCAGCACCTAGGTGCCCTCCCAAGACGTGTGAATGTGCCAGATGCAAAACAGTTTCCCTATGTGCTTCAGGTACCACTAATTGTTCAATAAATTCCCCTTCCAAGTGATCTGAGATCAGTCTGAAAAGGCAACCGTCCTTTTCTATAAAGTGTGGGGTTTTCACACCGCCGGAATCACGCTCTTGGTAATAAGAGTCGTTAGCAGAGCGAGCCTGTTTAAATGCATATACTAATGAGCTATCAGAATGTTGTAAACGCACAAAATCTGATTGTGCGTTATTGCTCGGTTTGTGTTCGGAGGTGTTTGCAATCTGGGAAGATGTAGAAGAACCAGCCCATTCTGGAAGATTGTCGGGGGTGACCTCCTCCGTCTCGCTGGAGAGATCGGGTTCAATATCTAAGTTGGGCTCTAGATTTTCCCCAGCCGCTACCAGTTCTTCGTCTTGGTTTTCTTCTTCTTCTCCCCTCCCACTAAGTTCATTAGTGGACTGGACTACTGGTCCCTTACATTTATTAATCAGTTTTGGAAAAAGGGCATTTCTCCGTCCTATGAGTAACGGCCAAGGGCACGAGTCTGAAACGGCAGACCAAACCTTAAAGTGGCGACCCCTATAAGTTAAAGGAAGAAGTAAAGTCTGATAATCTTTAACATCACCATGTACACAGCGTATTTTTAGTCTCACAGTCTCTAAGGCATTGGTCATTAAGACAGTCTCGTCTCACAATACAAAGGTCACTTCCCGAGTCTAGCAATGCTGAGATTTCTCTGCCCCCCAACTTCACCGGGATCAACAAGCCATCTTTTCCATCCGAAGAATATGTAATATTTGAGCAACAAACCTCGGCCAGTCCAACCTCCATTGACTGAGCTGGAGACAAGCGACATTCTCTTGCCAAATGGCCGAGTTGATCACACCGGAAACATCTACGGTCGGCTCTGCTTCCGAAATATCCTCTGTGACGTCCACGTCGACGTCCTCTGTAGTGTCCACGGTTTCCTTGGCCCGCTGTTGCCGCTGTCTCCCCAGAAACAGGTGTCTCATCTACGACTGGATTTCCCAGGGTCCTACCTGACCCCATTCGATTTTCAGGTCCTGCAGCTTGTCGATCGAAGCGACGAGAATGTCCTGTACGTTCGTTCACAGGTTGCGAAGCAGCTCGAAATCCACCGCTCTTTCTCCAAGCGGACTGTGAACCTTCCAATCGTCTGGACATAATCGTTAACGATTTAATATCATGACGTAGAAATTCATCTCGAAGAGCTGCAGGTATGCCGGCCAGTAATATATTCACGACAACTGTTTCCATCACGTCTCCTTCAAACCAGCAGTGCACTTTATGTAACAAATCTTGAATTTGCGCACAGATTGAGTCATCCATATTTAGTTTCCAGTCTTTAAGAGCATACCTTTTAGACATCTGAAATAAGTCTTCGGTGGCATCCATCTGTGCAACCACTCCTGGTACCACTTGTCACGCTTGGGTCACAGATTTGCACAGAGACACAGGAGGTCGTAGAAACAAGAAGGATTTTTATTCAAACACTGCAAACACATGAGCTTAAACGTGCTCCATGACAAGTCAGGGATGACAGTTCCACTAGGAGCAGAGAGAGAGATAAAAGCAAACAATCAATTCCCCAAAACCGACAGGCGCTGCGCAAGGCTTTTAAGTTAGCGGAGTATCGCGTGAGGCTTGTATTACGCGTTATAGTGCAAGTGAGAAGATAAGGAGCAGTGTGAGGGTAGTCTGTGTTTCAGGGATATTCCCAGGGGCGTCTTTGTCTTCTTGGGGTGCGATCACCCCTCCAGCTTACAATATGTATATCTCACTATACTTTTTCATGCAATTTTTTTATTTTATAATTTCCATTTTCCATACAAAGAAGTGTTCCACCCTCCCAGAAATAGAAAGTTCTAGGGAGGGACTGAAGTTATCAAGTAGGAGCACCTAAACAACTTGGAGCAAACATTTCTGATATAGTAAGCAGAATGACATTTAACATGAGAAACAGATCATGTTGCAGATAGAAAGAAAAGGCTGAATCATCATTGCCAAACTTTTGTAAGAATATTATTTTTATTATTACTAGGGGCTTCGCTCACCAACCCCCAAAGCCTGCGTAATCCTGCATTACGCATCAGCCACTTCGTGTCTCTACCACTCGCATTGTGAAGATGGGGGCTGAACGCACACGTATGCGTAATGCAGCATATTGAACACATTTTATAAGTGGTCAGAAACTTGTAAATAACTCATGAAAGAATAAAGTTATGTTAAAACCAAGCACACCATTGTTTTTCTTGTGAAATTCCCAATAAGTTTGATGTGTCACATGACCCTCTTCCTATATAAAAAACAAAAGTTGGATCCAAAATGGCCGACTTCAAAATGGCCACCATTGTCACCACCCATCTTGAAAAGTTTCCCCCCTCACATATACTAATGTGCCACAAACAGGAAGTTAATATCACCAACCATTCCCATTTTATTAAGGTGTATCCATATAAATGGCCCACCCTGTATAGAATGATGTGTACAGTACAAGTCCAAGAAGGTTATGCACCGGTGAGGCTTCATCTGGAGTACTGTGTGCAGTTTTGGTCTCAAGGCTACAAACAGGATATAGCAGCGCTCGAAAGTCCAGAGAAGAGGATCTAGGCTGATTCCAGGACTACAGGGGATGAATTATGAAGGAAAATTAAAAGAGCTGAGCCTTTTCAGTTTAAGCAAAAGAAGATTAAGAGGAGAAGTGATTGAAGTGTTTAAAATTATAAAGGGAATTAGTACAGTAGATCGAGACTGTTATTTTAAAATGAGTTCATCAAAAACACTGGGACATGGTTGGAAATTTGTTCCCGCAAACATTAGGAAGTTTTTCTTTACACAGAGAACCACAGATATAAGAAATAAGCTACCAAGTAGTATGGTAGAAAGTAGGACTTTAGGGACTTTCAAAACCGGGCACTATGTTTTCTAAGAAGAATAAAATGAACAGGTCTGGCAAGCTTTGTTGGGCTGAATGGCCTGCTGTCATCTAGATTGTTGTAATGTTCTAATGTCTGCCTTTACTTATAATGCATGATGCAGTTCTGTACAAAGTGCACCAATGGTCTGATATAGCAGTAAAGCTATACAGTAATCCCTCCTCGATCGTGGGGGTTGCGTTCCAGAACCCCCCGCGATAGATGAAAATCCGCGAAGTAGAAGCCATATGTTTGTATGGTTATTTTATATATTTTAAGCCCTTATAAACTCTCCCACACTGTTAACATTATTAGAGCCCTCTAGACATGAAATAACACCCTTTAGTCAAAAGTTTAAACTGTGCTCCATGACAAGACAGAGATCATCTTTTTTTCTTTCTCACAATTAAAAGAATGCAAATAT
>JANRMT010062831.1:1792619-1817982 GCA_026402145.1 Polypterus bichir lapradei
TAAAATTAAACTCATTGTTATCGGACAAGTCATCGTGTCATTGTTGGCGAGTAACCATAATTAATTTTCTACTTACAGTACTTAGTACATGTACGTACGTTATATATTTAGTTTTGCTTTCATATAAAATCCGCGATAGAGTGAAGCCGCGAAAGTCGAAGCGCGATATAGTGAGGGATTACTGTATATGATATAACATGACAGTTAAAACCTTTGTTTCAGACCAAATGACATTTCTCCACTGTTGTCTTTAATTAGTAAAATTAGTGATTTAAAGGAGTGGGAGGAAGAGAACTACTTGTCTTTAAACTTGATAAAACAGAAATGGTAATTATTGGAGGGAATGATACTGATTGTAACAATATTTTGTCATTATTTAACTCAGCTGAATTCATCATTAGTGTTAATGAATCATTCCACAATTTGGGCATTACCTTTGACAATAGCATGTCATTTAAAGTATACATTACAAACTGTCCAAAATATGTTTTTTCATCTTAAAATACTGGTAATTTAAGGTGCTTTCAAAATATGTAGGATACTGAGAAATTACTTCATACATTTATTTCTAGTAGGACTGACTGTTACAAAGCATTATTCACTGATTGCTCAAATCATTCTTTGTATAGCTTTCAGTTTATTCAAAATACTGCTGCAAGAATTATCACAAGAACAAAAAAGTATAAATGCATACAGTAACTCCAGTTCTTAAAGTCATTAGACTGGATCCCTGTTAAATTTAGGGCTGATTTTGAAATCCTCTTTTTAACATATAAAGCTTTAAATGACCTAGGCCCTGTTCACTTATCATTACTTACAAACCACAGAGCATAGTATGATCTCAAGATGTCAGCATGCTTATGATTCCAAGGGTTAACAAAGTAACAGTGGTAGGTCAAGATTTTAGTTACAAGGCCCTAGAGCTGTGGAATAGCCTCCTACTATAAGAGGTATCCCTTCAGTCTCAGCTTTTAAATCCAGGCTGAAGACTCAATACTTCAGTTTAGCATATTCTAGGTAGAGCTGTTGATGAGCTGTGCATACTGCATCTCTGTTAGTCATTAGCACTAAAATATAAGTAATATGATATTTATAAACTGTTACTAACGCTCGTCTATTCTGTTTCAATTCTCTGTATTCTCATGTGGTACTTGGTGCCACTACTCTACTGCCAAGTTCTTTGCCTGCCTATAAAAAATATAACTCTGATAAATGGGAGCTGGGTTCACTGGGTAAAAGAGTCCTTTCATCAGATCGGTTGGCCCAGCACTGACTCAGCTGTGGAATGGCCAGTAGAGAGGAGATCGCTTGATGGCCAAGGTCTCCAGGACTCTGCCTGTTTCTGGCTTATTTGACTCCTTTTCCACAATCTGGAAGTGGTCCTACAATTAGCTGATTTTTTGATGTATTTGAACAAATCTGTATCCTCAAGTCTTATAGTTCTGTATGTAGTTGAGTGGTATAATCTATTGTTGAATTTTGCCTTGTAGTTTGTACTGTTGTATTGTATTTCTGAGGTAGCAATGACAGATTGGCCATCTATCTCTATGAAGAGAATTACTTGTGTTCTGTTTTGTGTACTATATTTGTAGAAATGTTCATATGCCAGGTTACATCTTTTTGGCATGTGAAATTTTTAAGCTCAGATCCACACAAAGTGTTATAAATGAGACCACTGGTGCTTTGATCACATTCCTTTGTGAAATCAATCTTGTCAGTTTTAAGTTATCCATTAATTCAGAACTCTTGTGGTGCTTTCAAAGTATCTTGTATGAGTTATCAAATTTTGTTATTATTTACCCTGTGTACAAATACGGAATTAGAAAATTAACTGGACTGATTTTACCTGTAGTAAATAAATATTAACAATTTAAACACACGGACATATCTGATTTTATTACGTTATGTTACTACCACATTTTAGGGCTTATACTCATTTGCCTTCAAAACCAAATGAATGGCGCACATTTAGCATTTGTATATTTGTATTCAACAATGAAGTATGCAATGTTGCCTGTCCTGCTAACTGCTTATCTCGGCAAATATGTGTTTCTATTAACACAGCAGACATTGAATTAATAGGGGGACTGCTTTGTGCTTTAAAGCACTGAAACAATGTAGCATTTGTTTTTATCTCCAGTGTAGACAAGCCAAATAGCCAATACATTTGAAATTTATCTTGACTTTTACTTGCTATGACTGTTGTTAGCGCTGCCAATGTGCAGTTTCCCACAGCTCTGTTTGTGTAATAATGAATGAAATGAAGTTTCCCCACAACCCTGAACTATATAAACTAGTTAGAAAATGAATGAATGCTTGGACAGCCATCTGTAGACACACTCCTAGGGGAACTAGGGAAATGCCAAACCTCTTTTTCTTTATCAGAACTCTGTATGAGACAATAGTCTTACTATCATTTCACCTCTTCTTACAAAGTATTTCGAGACATGACTTCTATAGTTTTCCTTTTCAACATGAGTTGATGTGGTGCTGTATCATTACAATTGTGAGCCATTTTTATAGTTTTTCCTCATATGTTACTGTGACTTCTAAAGTAATACCTGCAGTCATGCATGAATGCAGTACCAAATCTCACTCAGTATTACCAATATTTTAAAAACATTAGTATGTTAGAGTTATGTTTTCGGAACATAATTTATATCAACTTGGTAGTGAAGCATTGGTTAAGGTGACATCCCTAGTAGGAAAAGAGGCTCACTTAATCTTATGGGCAATGATGCATGTTCCTACAATCTTTTTCCTGTGTACTGTAGGTACAGGCACTTTTTAAATTTTCATGAAATAGTCAAACGTTTATACAGTAAAACCTCGGTTCACAACCATAATTCGTTCCAAAACTCTGGTCGTAAACCGATTTGGTCGTGAACCGAAGCAATTTCCCCCATAGGATTGTATGGAAATACAATTAATCTGTTCCAGACCATACGAACTGTACGTAAATTTATATATTTTTTTAAGCTTTTAAGCACAAATATAGTTAATTAAACCATAGAATGCACAGCGTAATAGTAAACTAAATGAATAACACTGAGAAAACCTTGAACAACAGAGAAAACCAACACTATGATAGTTTGCGCTATAGCGCTATCAACCACTGGCTAAAAGCACTTTTTTTAATGAGTTTTAAGCACAGGGAAAAAAATGAACATTTGAAAAAATCCGTAATTTAATAAACCACCAAGAAAAATAATATTGCAACAATGCACGCTACAAACCAATCGAAGTGAAAACAAAATCAAGCCCAGTGCATTCTTTAACTGCCTTAATGCCTCCAGCTCTCTCTTGCGCTGCCTCTGTGTCTGCGTGCTACCTCTGTGTGTGTCTGCGCGCTGCCTCTGTGTGTGTGTGTGTGTGTCTGCATGCTGCCTCTGTGTGTGTGTGTGTGTCTGCGCGCTGCCCCTGTGTGTGTGTGTGTCTGGCGCTCTCTCACGCCTGCCTGTGTGTGTGTGCGCGCGCCTCTCTCGCGCTGCCTGTGTGTGTGCGCGCTGCCTGTGTGTGTGTGTGTGTGTGTGTGTGTGCTCTCTTGCTCTCTCTCTCTCTCTTGCTTGCTGCACAGGAAATGCACAGGGAGAGACTGAACATGTACAAACCGAAAGGGAAACTGACTTGTTCGTATACCGAGTGTGTGGTCGTGAACCGAGGCAAAAGTTTGGCGAAGTTTTTGGTCGTAAACCGAGTTGTACGTGTACCGAGACGTTCGTGAACCAAGGTTCCACTGTATAACTAAACTGAAAATTAAATGACAGGTGAAAATAGCATACAAATAAAAAAAGGAAATTTAACTATAATAACCTTTGTAAGGGTGAAACAGCAAATGCTCTAACTATGCAATTTTCTACAATTCACATGTAAAAAGGTCAATGGCCTCCCTGTGAATATACAGACTATTAAGGAGGTAGTCAGTGATTTAGAAATTATAATGAAATGAGTGCAGATTGCAGATTAAAAACGTTGACACTAAGCAAATCATCAGAACCAGATAGCATTTATCCTAGAGTGCTTAAAGAAGTTATTGAGTGCATATATAACCTATTGACACATATTTTTAGAAAACCACCACATACTGGAGAAATTTTCAAGGACTGGAAGCTAGCAATGACCAGTCTTGCCACACCATCAACAACTCCTACCATGTCAACCAGAATGGAGAGTGACAAGTCCACCTCTGACCATCAGTGTGAGGAGACAACTGAGGAAGCTACAAAAAGGAAAAAGGAGGGAGCCAGTCCTCAGGTTCTTAAGGCATAAGGCCAAGTTTGTGGTGTCTTCTGTCACCTGTTCAATATGTCCCTAAAGGTTTCAGAAAATACCACTGCTGTAGAAATCATCCTCTACTGTTTCTGTTCCAAAGCCAGGTGCCTCCTCACATAATTACTACAGGCCAGTGGTGCTTACGTCTCACATCACAAAGACCTTTGAGAGACTAGTCCTGGACTGTATGAGTCCTCGTGTGGTAGGCTACCTGGACCCACTTCAGTTTGCCAAAGAAAAAGACCGGAGTGGAGTATGCAATTATCTATGTGCATTATAAGGCTTATTCTCACCTGGACACTGTGAGGATTATGTTTTTTGATTTCTCCAAAACCTTCCAACCACCCCTGTTAAAGGATAAATTCAGAGATGAAGGTGGATGAGACTACAGTTTCCTAAATGATAGACTATTTACTGGGCAGACCGCACATTGTGAGACTCAAGGACTGTGTTTTTGAAATGGATGTGAGCAACACTGGAGCACCAAAAGGAACAGTCCCATCTCTTTTTCTCTTCAATCTGTACACCTCAGACCATAAATATAACAGAAGGTAATGTGACTTGCAGAAATTATCATATGATTCTGCACTTATGGGGTTACTGATAAAGGGGATGACATGGAATAAAGGAGTTACATGGAGACATGCAATGAGAACTGTCTGCATCTTAACATCAGCAAAACCAAGGAACTTGTTATTGACTTTCGCCGCATCAAAGAGCCTCTAAGTCTAGTCAATATTCAAGGAGTAGATGAAGAGATGGTCCACTCCTACCAGTACTGGGGGGCAACATTAATAACAGGTTGGACTGGTCTCGGAACACAGAGGAACTATATAAAAAAGGGTAGACCATCTCTCTCTCTATCTACTGTATCTATCTAAAAAGGGTGATTGGAACAACCCAAAGAATTATAGGCTTCACCCTCTTTATAAATCTAATATGTAGTTGAAAACCATTTCATATTGTGAATGTTTTTAATGTGAATGTTAAATTACAATTAAGATAAATAGAACAGGTTTTTAAGCATTCTCTGGCTCAAAAAATTACCTCCAATATTTTTCAAATAATGCCAAAATATGTGAGCCGCACACATAACAGTCTGAATGCACAAATCACCTCACTGTATTCTGTAGATCCTGTTCCACACTATTTGACAGTCTCTGAACATCAGCTGTGAGAATGACTGAGACTGTGTGACTGAGAGTGTCATTAACATCTAGTCTAGTCCTGCCCCAAACATCCAGTCATGTTCACTTCATCAAGTGTACTTGGAATCATTACAAAATTGACTAGGTGTTAGCACTAACAAGTACACATTTGAAAACCATTCCAGACTCAATTTTAGGAACAGTAAAAAATGTGTGTTATATAAACTGAAAAAGGGCATTAGAAGACTTTCGTCATATGTTTGAAATTTTCATAAAGCAATTGTTTATAATTTAGGGGAACCCTGTAGAGGTTGGCTTTCTTTGCTCGTCTACACATCTGCTGTAAAAACTTGTGTTTGTGTGATTTAATATGTGTGAGAATGTGTATGTGGTTCAGTACATGTGCCAGGATTTCAATATAACTGTACTCAAATCATACTTTTTTTTCTAAAAGGTACCTCATTTATGGCCAAGTCAAGTTCAATCTGTCCTTCCATGTCCACAACGAAAGGCCACTGTTTATTCTCACATTTGCATACATCATAGGCTCTGTGGAAATACAGCAAACTAGCTGAAGCCCGCTGTAGCATACGGTGGTGTAAGAATAGGAACGGAAAATGGTGAGAAAGGAATTCAGTATAACAAAGGCTTAGGAAACCACCGTCACATTATAACGAAAATAGCATGGAGTGAAACCAATGCCAGTGGTCGAGAGAGTACCTTCCTGTAGCAGGCTACGGAAAACATAGACATATATAGATAGATGCCACATTCACTGTGTCGCCCAGTCGACATGATGAGTCAGCGCGTCCGCCCTATTGCGAGTGGTAAAAATGCCATTTAAACTAATACAGGTAGACGTGGAAACTGGGTTTTCTGATGAAAAAACAATAACGTTTTAAACGGTATCATTCACATACAACAGATTTTGGCAAATCGTTTACATGCAATTATTTATATCCATTTATACACTAATAATGGCAATTATTAAATAATAATATTATTATTAATTATTATTAAATAATTCCTCCCATATAAGTAACATTTCTCGGACTGCTTTCTTTCATCTCCAAAACATTTCTAGACTTCGTCCTGTTCTTACGCAACACAGTACTAAAGTATTGGTTAATGCCTGAGTCACCTCACTTATAGATTACTGTAATGGTATTCTATCTGTCATCCCACAAAAACATATCCATCGCTTACAATTTATTCAAAATTCTGCTGCCAGGATAATAACCTGCTGTTCTAAATCCACTGAATATGCTACACCTATTCTCTCTCAACTTCACTGGCTCCCTATTAACTACAGAATACAATACTAAATACCGCTCTTAACATTTGAAGCTCTCCACAACCTCACTGATCTCCTACAGACTGACACTCATCTCGCTCACTCTGATTCTCATCTGCAGCTGTACTTTCTGTACCACACATCAAACTCTGTGCTATGGGAGCTCGAACATCTCTCATAGCACTCCTCAACTCGAGAATTCTCTTCTCTCTCATATACATCAGCTCGATTTAATAACACATTTTAAAACTACCCTCAAAACTTATCTTTTCAAACTGCCATACCAATTGTGAATTTTGCACTGTTACTGCCAGTTATCTTTGTTTGTTTGTTTGATAATTATTGCTGTTTGATCGAGAGCGACGGTGGACGCGGAAGTAGGATTAGAGATGGCGAGCGGGGCTCTGTTGTGCGTATCCCATGGTCTTAGAGTTGGTGGACGGGGCTCTGTGAGTTGTCGGGCATGGCTCTCTTTCTTGCGTGCATTCTCTGTCTTGCTTGCCCTTAGTTAGAGTTGGCGGGCGGGGTTCTGTCGAGCGTATCTCATGGCCTTAGAGTTGGAGGGTGGGGCTCTATGAGTTGGCGGGCGTGGCTCTCTGTCTTGCTTGCGTTCACTGTCTTGCGCTCACTGTCTTGCGTGCCCTTAGTGAATTATATATATAGATAATCCTCCTTACAGCGCTATTCCCTTTGCACACACAACGTGCGACCTCCGCATTATCCTCTCCCCACATCTTGTTGATGCTGGTGATATAATTTGTATTTCAAGAAAATGTGAAAACATGGCAATGCAATCTTGGGTGAGTATATTAACTATTTTTCCAGCAAATTGAAATAACTGGGACAGCAATAGTTTTCAGATTATCTTTTTTATTAAGCATGCTTGAAAAAATATGAGTGATTATAAGTGCTATTTTTAATGAGATTATTATATTGTTGTGTAGAGGAGAGAAAGTCAGCAATTCAAATTTGAGTGAGTGTGTGTATGTGGCTCTGTACATGTTCCAGCATTTCAATACAACAGTACCCAAATCATATATATATATTTTTTGTTTGAAAAGGCACCTCATTCATGCCCAAGTGCTACAGTACAATGGACCTTCCATTAGTACAAAGAAAATCCACTGTTCAAACCCATATTTGAATACTTCATCGAGTATGCAGTGTCCATGGATGCACTGAATTAATGCCATGTCCACAATGTACCATCTCTCGTGTTCTTCTTTCCCCATATCAAATTAATGCTGACAGTGTACTTGGTATTCCAGGTGTGCAAAAATATTGCAATGTAATTACAGGTGAGTTTAGATATGTTTTTTGATCTAACTGAAACAACTTTAGCACTGACAGAGTGTGGACCAGGGGCACAGTGGCGATCAGGAATACCCTGAGATTACCCAGTGGGTCAGTGATGTTTCTGGACCTACAAGCACACACACTTTCAAATTCTCATAAATAAATGCACACACATATGGTACCTCCACAAATGTTGTAAGCCTAATTTGCACACAGGTATTCAGGAAAAGGATGCGAGCCCTCCCCAAATGGTACAACGCTTCACACATGAAACTGAAGGTATCCATCCATTAATTTTCTTAACGTGCTAACTGTATTTACTCATTTTACAATGTTTAGCTAAGGTAAAAGAAAAAAGAAAGTAGGTGCTAAGAAAGCAATGATTAAGCAAAAAAGAAAAAGGTGATGAAGGAGAATGCAGTGTAATGTACACAAATATGAACTTTATTTAGAAATGTTGAGAAAAGCTGCCATTAACAACACAGCATTGGTTTGCAACATCAGTAGCACTAGGCATTAGAACAATAACTAGCAGATGTGATTAGTTTTGCATCATATTGCCTAAAACACAGTTTCTAGCGCTATTAACATATGTCTAGCTGACATTGATGTGCAGCGCTTCACATAACAACACTGTTAATGTTAGCTCACTAAATAATTTAGTGGCCAAGCAAAAGCAGTTGCAACTTAGCGCCACTCTCCAGCTTACAAAGGTAGGTTAAGGCTTTAGAATTTAGGCTATGTGTAGCCTAGTGAGAAATGGATAATCTTCAATGAACTTATGATGTAAATATTAAGTAACCCAAACACTGCTATGTATTGCCATTGGGAACAAAATGCTGCCCATGTTTCACAGTTCAGCTCCGATTAGCTTTCTTTTTCAGCCAATGAGAGTCAGTTCGATGACACTGTTGAGATAATGGTAGGAGATGGTAAAGAAAAGATAGCAACAGGTATGTGCAACATTGTGGTACTGTGGTGTGATGACAGGATGTGGGTTTGTGGGTACTTTCAGTATTACAGAAGATTATATGATTACTGTGATATATTACTGTAACTGCAGGATATGAAGAAATTATATTTTAAAGAATATACAATAAGGGCGGCACAGTTGCTCAGTGATACCGCTGCTGCCTTACAGTAGGAGACCTGGGTTCGCTTCCCAGATCCTCCCTGCGTAGAGTTTGCATGTTCTCCCAGTTTCTGTGTGGGTTTCCTCTGGGTGCTCCGGTTTCCTCCCACAGTCCAAAGAAATGCAC
This sequence comes from Polypterus bichir lapradei, assembly GCA_026402145.1. Taxonomy (NCBI): domain Eukaryota; kingdom Metazoa; phylum Chordata; class Cladistia; order Polypteriformes; family Polypteridae; genus Polypterus; species Polypterus bichir. Next base: position 1,801,889 of record JANRMT010062831.1, read on the forward strand.
GTTAGGTGCATTGGTGATCCTAAATTGTCCCTAGTGTGTGCTTGGTGTGTGGGTGTGCATGTGTGCCCTGCATTGGGCTGGTGCCTTGCCCGTGGTTTGTTTCCTGCCTTGCACCCTGTATTGGCTGGGACTGGCTCCAGCAGACCCCCGTGACCCCGTAGTTAGGATATAGCGGGTTGGATAATGAATGGATGGACATAACAGTACACACTACATAGTAGTAGTCCTATTAATTATTTAATTTCTTTGTAATTAAAGATGAGGCAGGCCTATGGGATGTGAAGAGGTTAGTTAAACTGCATGATCTATGTCAGAAACATGAGAAAGTTATACTTCTGGGTGCATGGCAGAGGCAGTTAAGGAGGATAAATAAAGAAATACTAAGGCACATGGAAGGAATGTGGACAAGGCTGCTAGACGCTTTGATTAATTTGCACATCCCCAGTTCAAAGATCTTCATTTGTTTTTCTGTTATCACCTTCAACAACAAGACAGAGCATGTTGTGAATGTAGCAAAAGCGATTAGAAAGTGTGGCCTTAAGTATCATGCATACAAAGCTGATGCTACCCATACTCTACAAGACAGTACGCTTGACTGTGGCAGCTTGCTGCTCCTCAGTAAATATAACACCTGCTTGCACCAATATCTATAAGAGTGCATTAAAAGGAGCAAGAAAGAGCTTATTAAGGGGTTGTATATCTATTTTCTCTTGCTGGCAATTACTATGGCACCTTAACAATAATGTCATTCTCCAATCCCAGAGTGGGGTGGGCTGGTCTGTATCATACCATAGCATTGTTGTAAGACAGTCCCACTCCATCCCTATTATGGATAGTTCTATAAACAGTTTGTTATGCTGCTTGCCCTTTACTTGCCTATTTCATGAACTATGTACAGTAAGCATGGCTGTAGTTTTTATCATTTATAGAATGACAGAAAAAAATCAATAGAAAATCAATAGAAATCCACTCTTAGATAGGAATTACAAAGTTTATAACTGACCACAACTTATCAGACCCCTGGAGGTTTTTAAACCCAAACTCAAGAACATATTGTTTCTACTCACCAGTACATCATTGCTACTGAAAAATTGATTATTTCTTTATAGATAATAATTTCTTGCCTACGATTAAATCTTGCAAGTACGATGCTATTGTTATTTCCGACCATGCAGCTCTGATCTTGGAGCTAAAGTCACTATGCCCCACACACTCACCTTGCAAATGGTGTCTCAACCCGCTTCTATTAGCAGACGAGAATTGCACAGAATTTATATCCAAATAAATCAGTTTCTTCCTAGCGACAAATACATCCTCAGAGATCTCTGCAGGAATACACTGGGAAACTCTGAAGGCCTTCTTACGAGGACAGATTATTTCATATGTTTCTCACAGAAATAAATTAGAAACCAAGAAAGTATCAGAGCTAAAAAGCGAAATTACTAGAATAGAGGAAGAGCATGCCAGGCTTCCAATCGAGGCTCTACATAGGAAAAGGCAGGCTCTGCATTCAGAACTCAACCTCTTGACAACTAAAGAAACTGAACAACTAATTTATAAATCCAGACATCATTACTATTAACATGGAGAAAAAGCTAATAAGCTTTTAGCTCAACAAATCCACAAGCAAGAAGTTCGCAACACAATCCCAGTAATCACCAACACGAACGGAGAAAAAATCATCGACCATAAAAATATAATGCACATATTTAGAGACTACTATAAGTCATTATATTCTACTGAGTTTAAAGAACACAGCCACACAATTTAATACATTTCTGGATACATTACAGATACCAGAAATACAGTGCATCCGGAAAGTATTCACAGCACATAACTTTTTCCACATTTTGTTATATTACAGCCTTATTCCAAAATTAATTAAATTCATTTTTTTCCACAGAATTCTACACACAACACCCCATAATGACAACGTGAAAAAAGTTTATCTAAGGTTTTTGCAAATTTATTAAAAATAAAAAAATTGAGAAAGCACATGTACATACGTATTTACAGCCCTTGCCATGAAGCTCAAAACTGAGCGCAGGTGCATCCTGTTTCCCCTGATCATCCTTGAGATTCTTCTGCAGCTTAACTGGAGTCCACCTGTGGTAAATTCAGTTGATTGGACATGATTTGAAAAGACACACACCTCTCTATATAAGGTCCCACAGTTGACAGTTCATGTCAGAGCATAAACCAAGCATGAAGTCAAAGGAATTGTCTGTAGACCTCCGAGACAGGATTGTATCGAGGCACAAATCTGGGGAAGGTTACAGAAAAATTTCTGCTGCTTTGAAGGTCCCAATGAGCACAGTGGCCTCCATCATCCGTAAGTGAAAGAAGTTCGAAACCACCAGGACTCTTCCTAGAGGTGGCCGGCCATCTAAACTGAGCAATTGGGGGAGAAGTGCCTTAGTCAGGGAGGTGACCAAGAACCCGATAGTCACTCTGTCAGAGCTCCAAAGGTCCTCTGTGGAGAGAGGAGAACCTTCCAGAAGGACAACCATCTCTGCAGAAATCCACCAATCAGGCCTTTATGGTAGAGTGGCCAGACAGAAGCCACTCCTTAGTAAAAGGCACATGGCAGCCCGCCTGGAGTTTGCCAAAAGGCACCTGAAGGACTCTCAGACCATGAGAAACAAAATTCTCTGTTCTGATGAGACAAAGATTGAACTCTTTGGTGTGAATGCCAGGTGTCACGTTTGGAGGAAACCAGGTACCGTTCATCACTAGGCCAATACCAGCCCTACAGTGAAGCATGGTGGTGGCAGCATCATGCTGTGGGGATGTTTTTCAGCAGCAGGAACTGGGAGACTAGTCAGGATAAAGGGAAAGATGACTGCAGCAATGTACAGAGACATCCTGGATGAAAACCTACTCCAGAGCGCTCTTGACCTCAGACTGGGGCGACAGTTCATCTTTCAGCAGGACAACGACCCTAAGCACACAGCCAAGATATCAAAAGAGTGGCTTCAGGACAACTCCCTTGAGTGGCCCAGCCAGACCCCAGACTTGAATCCGATTGAACATCTCTGGAGAGATCTTAAAAAGGCTGTGCAACCTGATGGAGCTTGACAGGTGCTGCAAAGAGGAATGGGTGAAACTGGCCAAGGACAGGTGTGCCAAGCTTGTGGCATCATATTCAAAAAGAATTGAGGCTGTAATTGCTGCCAAAGGTGCATCAACAAAGTATTGAGCAAAGGCTGTGAATACTTATGTGCATGTGATTTCTCAGTTTTTTTATTTTTAATAAATTTGCAAAAACCTCAAGTAAACTTTTTTCACGTTGTCATTATGGGGTGTTGTGTGTAGAATTCTGAGGGAAAAAATGAATTTAATCAATTTTGGAATAAGGCTGTAACATAAGAAAATGTGGAAAAAGTGATGTGCTGTGCATACTTTCCGGATGTACTGTAGATACTCTTAGTGCGGAGGAACTGGATAAACCTCTGGCGCTATCAGAATTACTAGATGCTATAAAGTCACTTCAATGCAGGAAAGCCGCAGGCCCTGATGGCTACGCTGCAGAATTTTATAAAAAATTCTCCGCTCAGCTAGCTCCTCCCTTATTAGCCACATTTATAGAAGCTAGAGACAATCAAACTCTTCCTCAAACTTTTCGCCAAGCATTAATCACCATCTTTCCTAAACAAAATAAAGACTTATTACAATGTGCATCATACAGACCAATTTCACTTCTGAATAATGACGTTAAGATACTCTCAAAAATCATAGCTAGAAGGATGGAGAAAGTGCTCCCTTCGGTAATATCACAAGATCAAACTGGATTTATCAAGGGTCGACACTTATCTTCCAATCTTCGACGCCTGTTTAATGTAATATACTCACCAACAAAATCAAACACCCAAGAAATATTATTATCATTGGATGCAGAAAAAGCATTTGACTTGATTGAATGGAAATACCTTTTCACTACATTAGAGAAATTTTGGTTTGGCCCAAACATTTGTGCATGGATCAAACTACTGTATACCAATCCAGAAGCTTCAGTTTGTATCAACATTTGTTCAGACTATTTTAAACTAGAATGAGGTACCAGACAGAGATGCACCTTATCACTGCTGCTATTTGCAATCGCCACTGAACCACTGGCAGTTCACTGTCGAAATGCTGATCAGATAAAGGGGATTATCAGAGAAGGACTGGAAAAGAAAATTTCTCTATATGCAGATGATATGGTACTGTATATATCAGACCCACAAAATTCTGTGCCTGTAGTCTTAACAGCACTTACAGAATTTCAAAAGATTTCTGGTCTCAGAATTAATCTGAATAAAAGTGTACTCTTTCCAGTGAATTCTCAAGCATATAATATTAGATTAGACACCCTACCTTTTATCATTGCAGAACAGTTTAAATACCTAGGGGTAAACATCACAAGTAAACATAAAGCTCTATATCAACAAAATTTCTCCGTCTGCATGGAAAAAATTAAGCAAGACTTGCATAGATGATCGACCCTTCATCTCACTCTAGCTGGAAGAATTAACATTGTTAAGATGAATATTCTTCCTAAGCTTCTTATTTTTATTTCAAAACATTCCAATATACACCAATAAATCATTTTTTAAGCAATTAGATTCAACAATAACCTAATTTATTTGGAATTCAAAACATCCACATATCTAAAGAGTGACCCTACAAAGACCAAAGGCAGAAGGTGGCATGGCTCTACCTTTCAGTTTTATTACTGGGCAGCAAACATACAAGCTATAAAAACCTGGACACAAACAGAAGAACTTACACAGACATGGTCCACAATAGAAGTAAAATTCTGCAGTACTTCTTTATATTCCCTGCTTTGTGCCCCAATAAATGCAAGTTATCGGCAATATACTGATAACCCAATTGTGCTTCACTCACTCAGAATATGGAACCAATGTAGAAAGCATTTTAAGATGGAGAAGCTTTTATCTGTGGTACCTCTGCAAGAGAGCTACCTCTTTCAACCTTCGCAAACATATGCAGTTTTTAATATCTGGAAAAAATTTGGGATTAACTTGCTTAGAGATCTTTATATAGACAACATCTTTGCATCCTATGAACAATTACATTCCAAATTTAACATTCCAGCTACACATTTCTTTCACTATATTCAAATAAGGAACTTTGTTAAACAGAACCTGCCCAATTTTCCTCATCTTGCACCCTCGGAAGTGCTGGAAAAAATATTGTTCAATTTCAAGGACTTAGACACTATCTCTGCAATATATAAAATTATTTTACAGTCCCTCCCTTTCAAAGATCCAAAAGGACACTGGCAAAAAGATCTCTTAATCAATATATCAGAAAAGGAGTGGAAAATAGTAATGCAGAGAATTCACTCGAGCTCCATATGCGCAAAGCATTCAATTATTCAACTCAAAATTATATATCGAGCACATCTGTCCGCCTAAAACTCTCCAAAATGTTTCCAGGACATGATCCAACCTGAGAATGCTGCAATCAAGTCCCAGCCTCATTGGGTCACATGTTTTGGTCCTGCACAAAATTAACATCATTCTGGACCAAAATTTTTAATTACCTTTCAGACAGCCTTGGTGTCACAATCCCTCCTCCTAACCCATTAACAGCTATGTTTGGGGCTCTTCCAGATGGGTTTAAAGTGGAGGACAAACAAACTGATTGCATTCAGTACACTTTTCGCATGCAGACGTATTTTGCTAAACTGGAAGAATCCTAACTCTCCTCTTTTAAGTCAGTGAGAAACCAATGTTTTATACTATCTGAAACTGGAAAAAAATCAAATACTCAGTTAGAGGATCTGTACAGTTTTTTTTTCAAAACATGACAGGATCTAATCAATAATATTTTAGAATAAGCTTTTAAAGCACAGAGGAATCAATTATTTCCACATTTCTTTTTCTTCTCCATTAATCTCTATTGCTTATCAAACTCATCAATTTAGGTACTTTGTATATTTACAAGCCTTAAGTTGGCCATGCTCTCTCTCTCAGGGGTGGGGGTCGACTTGTTCTCAATCCTACTTTTTGAAAAAATTGATTGATTTGTATGGAATGATTACAATAAAATTAATAATAATAATAATAAAAAAAGAAAATCAACAGAAATAATATTGCTAACTGAAATCTTGTGTTTTGCTTTTCACTAATAACTAATGAAGTTGTTTTTTTTTTAATTGAAATATATGCTAACATTTAAAGTGAAATAATGTATAAAAAATATTCTCTGTGCCAAGAAATTATTTATTTGTACATTTATTCAAACTGTATTAAGTTGTCTGTGGCTTTTGGAGTTAAGGCAGTAGAGACACATTATAAAGATGCCATGGTGATGGAAAATTAATGAGAACAAAAGGATTTAGATGCCACTTGGCATACTCTTGGGAGTTTCATTACTGAAAAAAAGCATGGTATTTCTAATTTTAAGGATAAATTATTAATGTTAGAAAGCCTTTCCTTATAAGAGAACTTTAGAAGCATGGAAATATGTTATCCAGTAGTTTGGTAAATAGTAGGACTTTATGGTCCTTAAAACTTTGATGTTCATCCTTCTAACTGTCCACGTGAAACAATTCAGTCCCCAGTCGACCAATTTAGTTGAAATTTGGCACACTTATTCTTCAAACAAATTTTTCAAGTAAGGTAAACGTTCAACTAGATATTTCAGATATCTCACTGATGCACATTGGTGAACATTCAAACTCATATATCTTAAAACTGAAAAGCATTCTGTGTGACTTTAGTTTGCTGTTTAATATTTAGCTTAAGAGAGATTGTTTCAACTTGTATGTTTTGTGTAATTCCTTTTTTTACATTTACGATAACAGCTCCTGTTGGATAAACAGATCACCTGTGCAAGTTAGTGAAATGCAAGCAGAGTTGTGCATGGGAGCACCTGTGGCTTGTGCTTGATGGTGATTAACTCTCCAACAGGTACTTCTTTCAAAGCATACAGTGGCTTGCAAAAGTATTCGGCCCCCTTGAACTTTTCCACATTTTGTCACATTACAGCCACAAACATGAATCAATTTCATTGGAATTCCACGTGAAAGACCAATACAAAGTGGTGTACACTTGAGAAGTGGAACGAAAATCATACATGATTCCAAACATTTTTTACAAATAAATAACTGCAAAGTGGGGTGTGCGTAATTATTCAGCCCCCTTTGGTCTGAGTGCAGTCAGTTGCCCATAGACATTACCTGATGAGTGCTAATGACTAAATAGAGTGCACCTGTGTGTAATCTAATGTCAGTACAAATACAGCTGCTCTGTGACGGCCTCAGAGGTTGTCTAAGAGAATATTGCGAGCAACAACACCATGAAGTCCAAAGAACACACCAGACAGGTCAGGGATAAAGTTATTGAGAAATTTAAAGCAGGCATAGGCTACAAAAAGATATCCAAAGCCTTGAACATCCCACGGAGCACTGTTCAAGCGATCATTCAGAAATGGAAGGAGTATGGCACAAGTGTAAACCTACCAAGACAAGGCCGTCCACCTAAATTCACAGGCCGAATAAGGAGAGCGCTGATCAGAAATGCAGCCAAGAGGCCCATGGTGACTCTGGACGAGCTGCAGAGATCTACAGCTCAGGTGGGGGAATCTGTCCATAGGACAACTATTAGTCGTGCACTGCACAAAGTTGGCCTTTATGGAAGAGTGGCAAGAAGAAAGCCATTGTTAACAGAAAACCATAAGAAGTCCCGTTTGCAGTTTGCCACAAGCCATGTGGGGGACACAGCAAACATGTGGAAGAAGGTGCTCTGGTCAGATGAGACCAAAATGGAACTTTTTGGCCAAAATGCAAAACGCTATGTGTGGCGGAAAACTAACACTGCACATCACTCTGAACACACCATCCCCACTGTCAAATATGGTGGTGGCAGCATCATGCTCTGGGGTTGCTTCTCTTCAGCAAGGACAGGGAAGCTGGTCAGAGTTGATGGGAAGATGGATGGAGCTAAATACAGGGCAATCTTGGAAGAAAACCTCTTGGAGTCTGCAAAAGACTTGAGACTGGGGCGGAGGTTCACCTTCCAGCAGGACAACGACCCTAAACATAAAGCCAGGGCAACAATGGAATGGTTTAAAACAAAACATATCCATGTGTTAGAATGGCCCAGTCAAAGTCCAGATCTAAATCCAATCGAGAATCTGTGGCAAGATCTGAAAACTGCTGTTCACAAATGCTGTCCATCTAATCTGACTGAGCTGGAGCTGTTTTGCAAAGAAGAATGGGCAAGGATTTCAGTCTCTAGATGTGCAAAGCTGGTAGAGACATACCCTAAAAGACTGGCAGCTGTAACTGCAGCAAAAGGTGGTTCTACAAAGTATTGACTCAGGGGGCTGAATAATTACGCACACCCCACTTTTCAGTTATTTATTTGTAAAAAATGTTTGGAATCATGTATGATTTTCATACCACTTCTCACCCTCAGCCCCTGTATATATTTAAGAAATATAAACTACAATTAACCATAAACAAACCACAATCAATAAATAACAACAGTACAAAAAAATTCAATTTTTACGGCACTTGAGTTGGAATCAGGTGTCTATGAAAATTGTTTCAGTCACCACAATCTTATCTGAGCCCTGTTTTTAAGTACATGATATTAAAAATGCTAGTTAAAAAATGAAATGGTATTTTATATACTTTACTAACATAGGTAAATATATTTTATTGTTTACGCTATCTTTTAATATTATTCATTTTACAAAATATTACAAAACATTCAATGAAATAAAAAAAGGCTCTAACTTTCAAATCAGTGACAAAGTTCCTGGTCCAACCTGAAGTTCATGCCATAGACACATTTTCTAACCTGTTCAACATGGTCAAAAAATGTAAAAGTTTCATTTTACATTAAATAATTTTCATAAAAGTCACAAAATCCAATATAAATGAATACATTTGAGTTTGGAAAATTTTAAACTCTGCCATAGTTAACCCATTTTAACAAACCAAACACACTGTCATATAAAGATTTTCAGTAAGAAAAAGATTTACTGATAAAATATACATTACCAACCTCATATGTTTGCTCTCTTGTGCAAGATTCATTGTCTCCGTCAGTGTCAAAATCAAATTCATCTTCAGAATTTAACGAAGAGATATTTGGACTTTTCATCAGTTGTGATCCTTCTAGTTCACATTCTTTATATTGTTCCTTTGAGTTTATTAGGTATGATTGATTATTTAAATCATTTAAGAAGGGGCACTCTGTTTCCTTTACATGGATATTGGAGTATGATTTGCAAGTTTCATTTATGTTTATGGATAACCAGGGGCATTCAGTGAGTTTCTCTGAAGAGACCTGTACAGGCACAGTCTGACCTTCTTCATGGGCTGTACTCAAATCATTCCAAACTTCCATAGCCAGATGTTGTGATACTTCCTTTTCCCTGCTACTTCCAGCACCGATATTTAGGTTTCCCTCCTGAATGCTTTGAGAAGTAGGAGGACTGTCTAGAATGGTTTCTATTTTTTTTGCTCCAAAAAGAGAGGTGTTGTTATTCTCTGTGCTATAGCCTTCTAAAACTTTCTTCTTCTCTGGACACTGAAGAGAATTGGTTTTACCTTGCAAGGAGTTAAACAGGACAGGTTTTCCAGAAAGTGTGTTAGTACAAGGATGACAGACATTATTATTGCCTGCATCTTGAGAGGTACATTTTTTTGTTTCTTCATAATTGATCTTATTAATTTCAAAGTTATTGTGCCCACTTTCTTTATCTATGCCGTCAAAACTTTGACCTTTGTCAGCACATTCTTCAATCTGTGTTACGTGATTTTCCTTTGAATGATTTTGAATCTTCTTGTAAATGGAACTCAGTGAGGTGGACAGAGTGTGAGTATTAATCTCTCCTGTAATCAAACTTGCCTCTTTATCAGGCACTGTGAGATTAGAACCAAGAGCACTAGAACAATCATCATCTAAAAGGCCAAAGTTAACATTCAAAAGCATAGACTCTTCAAAAACAGTCTGAGTTTTGGACTTCCAGTACTTTGACCTAGGGCATTTTTTTTCACTATTATCCTCAAAGTCTGTTTCAGTCTGAAAAAATTTTGAAATAAGAAAACTGAAGCATGTTTTCTCTAAGTTATGGAACCCAAGAAAATCAGCACATGTTTGGATTTCCAATATACTTTCTTTGGTCAAAATTAATTTGGCAGTATATGCAAAATCAAGCAGTGAACTAAATCCTTTAGCAGTAACCTAGAAAAAAAAAAGAAAAATTAAATTACAAAGTATACACTCAAACAACTGAAACCTGACATTTAATGCATGATTGTTATGACAATTGCAAAAGGTATTTACAAAAAGTACTGTTAGTAAATTCCCTTAAAATGCTCAATGATCTATCCAGCCATCATGCCCACTAAAATCTAATCCAGGGTCTCAGGGTAAGCCTGAAGACAAACCAGAACACAAGCCAGAAATCACACCTGAAAAGAATACCACTTCTTTGCAGGGCACACTCTCATACACCCTCATGTTCCAATACTGTATACAGTGTCAGTTTTGTGACAACTCAACACAAATGACATGGGATAAAAGCTAGAGAACCCACAGAAAAAAACACAAATATACAGAGATACCACAAAAGGTACACATTATTCAAACTTCACATTCCAAAAATATATGACAGGAGTACTTAACCCTGTGTCAGTATATTAGTCTGATCTTAACTGAGGTAAGGCCCTTAAGAACACTGGAAGCAGTGACAAATTTGGTGGCTTTGCAGGTGGCAGACATTTATTGACACAAGGTTCTATAGTTTAATTTTATGAAAAATGTTTTATAAAGCATTTTTAATTCCTTTTTACTATTCATGATCGATTCCACTTCCTCCTTAACTGTTCTTTTACTACTAAAATACTGAAAGAATCTCTTTGGGTCTTCTTTTGCCTTATTGGTTATATTCCTCCCTAACTGCCTTTTAGCCTCCCTAATATCCTTCTTAACACTAGAATTCCTGAAGACTACGAAAAAACTTGTAATCCCGGCCCACTTTAAATCCCTTCCTTTGCAATTTCTTTTTCAACTCTTTAGTAACCCACTGCGCAGTTTTTTCAAATTTCATACTGATTCCAAATTTAGGTATGTACCTGTCTCACATTATATGTAAAATGTTTTTAAACCTGTTCCACTGCTTCTCAACTGTCTCCATATTTAATATTTTATCCCAGTCTATCCACTTTAGACTTTGCTGCATCTACCCTACCAAAGTTAAACAGTTTTAGTCTTCATATCTGCACTCTTCCACTTGACCCTAGTGTTTCAATCACCTCTGCACCTAAATTCTAGATAGGTTTCTCCTAGCATTAGTGCATTAACACACATACTGTGTTAAAAAACAGTCACTGATTACTTCTTAAAACTCCTCTTGCACTTGTGCTCCACCATTTGCAAAGTTATCCCAATTAATATTTGGGTAGTTAAAATACCTCCATGACTTTAATATCCACTTGTAAACTTGGCTTTTTAGTACTACTAAAAATATGTGCACTGAAATTACTGTCTGCATTGGGCAGTCAGCCAAATCCAGCCAACACAGGGCGCAAAGCAGGAAACAAACCCTGGGCAGGGCACCAGCCCACCGCAGGGCACACACACACACCAAGGACAATTCAGAATCGCCAATGCATCTAACCTGCATGTCTTTGGATTGTGGGAGGAAACTGGAGTACCCAGAGGAAACCCACGCAGACACGGTGGAGAACATACAAACTCCACGCAGGGAGGACCCAGGAAGCGAACCTGGGTCTCCTAACTGGGAGGCAGCAGTGCTACCCACTGTGTCACCGTGCCACCCATCTTTACTATTCAGCCATATTTCTGTTATTGCTATAATATCATAATTATGCTCGGCTACATACCACGCCAACTCACTTGTTTTATTTTTGATACTTCTAGCATTAAGGCAAGCTATTTTTCATGCGTTAATCATTTTGCTTTTACATTTAAATGTTGGGTTAGAATTTACATTACTATGCATTTTTATTTTTACAATATTGTTTGTTGCTTCATGTACAGTTCTAAACCTGGTCTGTCCTAAACTCCCTGCCACCTCGATACCCTAGTTTAAACAATCCTTGACTCATCTGCTCATACACCTCCCCAGTACATTGCCACCTAGCCGGTTCAGTTCCCATCTGTTCCAAAGGAGTTCCAATAGTATTATCTGAGATCAGAAGTTTAAATATCATTTATCCTTACTTTCATACATGTTTTTGATAAGGTACCAAATAAAATACTATGCATCAAACTGAAATAAGTAAAAAATTTAGAACATAGTGTATAGAGGAGTGCAAAACTGCTTCAAACACAAGAAGCAAAGATTATGGTTCAAGGAACCTTGTTAGGGATTCATGAATGAGCCACTGTTCCCTATAGAACAAATTGAGCAAGAATACAAATCACATGCCTCTGACATAACAAGCTACTTAAGTATGACACCATACTAGGTAGAATGGCAGATAATCTAGAATTATTTGAATCATCGCTGAGGGACTTAGCTATAATACAGACTTGGGCAGATATGCAGCGAATCAGGATTAATGCAAATAAAGTACGTAGTACATGTAGGACCTAAAAACATTAGATTTTAATAAATAATAGTAGGTTTAAAACTTGAACTTGAATTCTTATGAGGACTCACTTTATATGCAGGTTTGCTCACTCTACCAGACCTTGTTATGATGCATCTTTCCACAGACAAATTTGCAGTAGCTGAAGGCATCTTATCCTGCTTAAAGCAAAGTTTCTCCATGAATTACATTCTTGTTTGCTTCTCCTCCCTTGCATTATTTAAGGTTTCAGTTGATAATGCCTGTAAATGTAGGCAGGTTCTCCTTTTCTTACAATATATGAGTTTAGAGTCACACATTCTTTTATCATCATTATGGGTCCCTTCCACGTCTTTTCGCTGTCCAGTTTGATGAGGATTGGATCTCCCTTTTAGAAAATAGGTAAGTCTCGTACTCTGTCTTTTGTTGAAATAGTAAGCCTGTTGTTTGGCCCTGCTGTCCCTCAGAACGACATTCTTTTTCAGGACATTTTAGCTTGACATTAGCAGAGCTTATTTCTGAACATATTGCTGGTGTTGATTGGTACATTATCATTGTTAATAATGGAATGACTTGTTGCAAGATTCACTACGCTTTTTGCACAGCCAGCTCAGCGTGCACATTAGCTTTTGCGTGGGTTGGACTGGAGGTTACGTGTTCAAAATCATACTGGGCATTGAATCCTTTCCAGGCTCGTATACTGGGCTCATTGTTGTTTACATTTGACTGGGTATTCCAAATCTATCAAAAACTCCTTTCATTCTTTTAATTACTTTATCTGCAGTAGTTACTGGCAAATGGAGTATTTCAAGATAATGCAAATAATAATCCGATATTTCAAGATAATTACACCCCTGATATTCACAGATATCTGTGCCTATTTTCTGCCACAATCTGTCTGAAAATGACATAAGGCTGTTCTTTCCTCTGTGTTGGCTTTCTTTCCCTACAAAACTTTCATGCCCCCACACAACAGTTAATATCTGTGAATATTCCTGGCCAACATACTGCTGTCTTCGTGTGATCCCTACCATAGCTCTAAGCTAAATAATACTGTATTGTGTTTCTGAATTCTATACTCAACAGGCTAAAGTTAGAACTGTGCATTGTGCCCTTAACTATATAGTTGGCCAGAGCTGGAATAACATTCGATCTGGCTTTTATATACAAAGTACAGTAGTGGCAAAAGTGTGACATACATTCTTTCTCCGATGTAGAACCTCATCATCATCTGAGTTCACCTCTATTATAGGACATCTTTATGTGAAAACAGCAGTGTCACATTGGGGGAACTGTGAATGTAACTGGGAGAATAAAACTGAATTAAAAAAAAAACAAAGCTAACCTTTACAAATACCATACATTTACAGCAGCTGTTACAGACTCAAATCAAATGTATTTTTATATTCTAATATAGTAAGAATAACAGCAGTTCAAAATGGAGATGTCCAGGGTCGAACCCATGAACTTTTGATTACCAATCAGCAGTTCTTACCATTGTGCCACCAAAGCGGTCATATCAAAGGTGTGTCAATGTCGCACCCTAATGCAGGTTCTTTTTCTGTAGTTATATTCTTGAATAGAAACACACTTCTTTTATATTTATACCTTTTGTGTAAGTGTTTATTTGATATTTGGACTTCAGGCTTCACACATTATACACTTCATGTCTACATTTTGTCAATTATTAGTAAAACATGAAAAACGTTTCTGTTTTAATGATGTGTTTACATAAATTGTTGTAGACACGGAACACACATGAAATGCATATGTCCAAATAACGATATAGTATTTACTCTATACAACTGTAAGCAACTGACACGCAGGTAAACAGACTTGAGCTGAGTAAACTGTGCGGCGGTGGGGGGATGTGATAGCAGGCTGCTTATCGACACATTTACAAGACAAAAGACGCTGACAGAGAGGTGCGAAGGGATTTAAGGTGAGCCGCATTTACAAGTCTTTTTAGAAGGCTTTGGTAATTCTAGTGTTAAGTGTCAATAATGTTAGTTTTGATTGGCTTAAAGCATTTAACAGAGTAGAGTTTTTGGAAAAGGTGATGACCTGGGTGAAATGAGTCAGTGGTGATCCTTTAGATATTGCTTATGATACTAGATGCATACAGGTCTTCAGCAGTTGGAAGAGCACAGCCATTTTTTTTCTCAGCAGACTTCACAACATGTTTATAATTTACATTTTGAGTGGCTGAACCAAACCAGACAATGATGTGATCACACTTTCAATTACGGCTTTGTAGAACTGTACCAAGACAAGCTAAGAAATATTTAGTTTCTTTGGTTTGCAAAGAAAATAAATCTGCAGTTTAGCCTTCTTAATGAGGGAAGTGTTATTAATGTCCCAGTTAACAGTATTTGTGAAAATGTCCCCAATCATTTGAAGAATCCTCTTTTTGAAAAAGTCATGTACGATTTTCAGTTTTAGTGTAACTGAGTTCCAGGTTAACTGTAGCACACCAATACAAAAAACAAGTTACCTATGCTGTTTCATTTCCATTAGCAATTAGTCTAATGAAGGTGGTATCATTGGCAAATTTAATTATTTTTACTGAAGGATCAGTGGAACTACAGTCATTGGTGTACAGAGAACAGAGTGGGCAACAGCAATCATCCCTATTTCCTAGAAGGCCTGGACATATTTATCATTACAGCCCAATAACACCCATTCATAATTTCATTGCATTTACAATAGACATCTGTTTTGTAATTTTTTTTGTAAAAGTGGAGAGTGTGCTGTTTTATTCAGCAGGAACTTGCCTGATTCTGAACATTCTGACATTATACCTTTTGTTGGTCATTGATTAGTATTATTTTGGGCATGTTGTATTTCTTATCAGTTACATTCATATGAAAAAGCTTGGGAACCCCTCTTAATTCTTTGGATTTTTGTTTATCATTGGCTGAGCTTTCAAAGTAGCAAATTTCTTTTAATGTATGACATGCCTTATGGAAAGAGAAGTATTTCAGCAGTGACATTAAGTTTATTGGATTAACAGAAAATTTGCAATATGCATCATAACAAAATTAGACAGGTGGATAAATTTGGGCACCCCAACAGAGATATTACATCAATACTTAGTTGAGCCTCCTTTTACAAATATAACAGCCTCTAGAAGCCTCCTAAAGCCTTTGATGAGTGTCTGGATTCTGGATGGAGGTATTTTTGACCATTCTTCCATACAAAATCTCTCCAGTTCAGTTATATTTGAGGGCTGCTGAGCATGGACAGCCTGCTTCAAATCATCCCATAGATTTTCAATGATATTATATAAGTCAGCGGACTGTAATGGCCATTCCAGAACATTGTACTTCTCCCTCTGCATGAATGCCTTTGTAGATTTCGAACTGTGTTTTGGGTCATTGTCTTGTTGGAATATTTAACCCCTGCGTAACGTCAACTTTATGACTGATGCTTGAACATTATCCTGAAGAATTTGTTGATATTGGGTTGAATTCATCCGACCCTCAACTTTAACAAGGGCCCCAGTTCCTGAACTAGCCACACAGCCCCACAG
>JANRMT010062831.1:1827506-1909374 GCA_026402145.1 Polypterus bichir lapradei
TTTGGGTCATTGTCCTGTTGCAGCACCCAAGATCGCTTCAGCTTGAGCTGACGAACAGATGGCCGGACATTCTCCTTCAGGATTTTTTGGTAGACAGTAGAATTCATGGTTCCATCTATCACAGCAAGCCTTCCAGGTCCTGAAAAAGCAAAACAACCCCAGACCATCACACTACCACCACCATATTTTACTGTTGGTATGATGTTCTTTTTCTGAAATGCTGTGTTCCTTTTACGCCAGATGTAACGGGACATTTGCCTTCCAAAAAGTTCAACTTTTGTCTCATCAGTCCACAAGGTATTTTCCCAAAAGTCTTGGCAATCATTGAGATGTTTCTTAGCAAAATTGAGACAAGCCCTAATGTTCTTTTTGCTTAACAGTGGTTTGCATCTTGGAAATCTGCCATGCAGGCCGTTTTTGCCCAGTCTCTATCTTATGGTGGAGTTGTGAACACTGACCTTAATTGAGGCAAGTGAGGCCTGCAGTTCTTTAGACGTTGTCCTGGGGTCTTTTGTGACCTCTCGGATGAGTCGTCTCTGCGCTCTTGGGGTAATTTTGGTCGGCCGGCCACTCCTGGGAAGGTTCACCACTGTTCCATGTTTTTGCCATTTGTGGATAATGGCTCTCACTGTGGTTCGCTGGAGTCCCAAAGCTTTAGAAATGGCTTTATAACCTTTACCAGACTGATAGATCTCAATTACTTCTGTTCTCATTTGTTCCTGAATTTCTTTGGATCTTGGCATGATGTCTAGCTTTTGAGGTGCTTTTGGTCTACTTCTCTGTGTCAGGCAGCTCCTATTTAAGTGATTTCTTGATTGAAACAGGTGTGGCAGTAATCAGGCCTGGGGGTGGCTACGGAAATTGAACTCAGGTGTGATACACCACAGTTAGGTTATTTTTTAACAAGGGGGCAATTACTTTTTCACACAGGGCCATGTAGGTTTGGATTTTTTTTCTCCCTAAATAATAAAAACCATCATTTAAAAACTGCATTTTGTGTTTACTTGTGTTATATTTGACTAATGGTTACATGTCTTTGATGATCAGAAACATTTTGTGTGACAAACATGCAAAAGAATAAGAAATCAGGAAGGGGGCAAGTAGTTTTTCACACCACTGTATGTGCTCTATGTGTGTGAATCACTACGTGCTTCTTAAACCAGCTTTCTCTACCTCCGACAGGATGCAGAATCCATTACATTCATGATATTACAGCTCTCTGAATAACTAAAATACTGGGATGTATACGTGATATCATTTTAATGATGATAGGAGTTAAAGCATGTTATTAAACATGGGAACACGGTGGCGCAGTGATTGTGCGCGACCTTCGATAAAATAATGTATTGCAGCAGTACTGTCTCTTTCAAACGTACTAACCTCCAATTCCTGTCCTTCATTTTCTTTCTCCAAATACCCAATCGCCACACAATCAGCTCTGTAATAGACGTTAAGCCATCTGTAAGCTTATAACGCAGATTCTTCAAAACTTTTAAGGAACACTGAAATATCTTCGTAGTACATGTTTAATCACGCCAGTCCCAGTGAAGCATACAGTGCAAGGAAGGAACAATCCATGAAAGGAGTGCCAGATCCTTGCTAGCATAACAACACCGTGTCCTTTTCATTATTAACAATATAGATTATTTAAATAAAGTTAACGTTTTATCTGTATGATATAATAAACATATTTTGCTGCATTTCATCTTAAAAATGATATCATCATCATATGTAAATACTCGCTTTATAAAGTGGCTCAGGTTGTGCAATATTATAACTGTATTGCCAGTTTACAGTGAGGTGATTGTACTAATAAGTACAAACAGTTCTACAAGGAGCAGTTGATGGAGTGCTTGATTGCGTTTAGAGCTCTTTGGATGAAACTGTTTCTGAACCGCGAGCTCCGTACAGTAAAGGTTTTGAAGCGTTTGCCGTGTGAGAAGTAGTTTAAATAGGAAGCATGCCTGAGGCAGCGTGTGCTTGATGCTGTATACCGATAATTCTCTTTCCGATCAGCTGCTCCTAGTGATGCAGTGAGAGTAATATGGAAAAAGATGATCCACTGTGGCAGCCCCTAACGGGAGCAGCTGAAAGAAGAAGAAGGTGCAGTGACAGTAACAAAGCTAAAGCAGCTATTGTATTTAGAATAGTTGTATATACACTGTGTGCACAATTATTAGGCAATTTGTATTTTTAAAGATTAATTTTAATATGGAACAAACACAGTGCTATCAGTCAATCCAAAATGTTAATAAACCTGAAACCTGAATGTTTCACAACGGAAATGTGAGTGTGAACATCATCAGGGGAATACATATGTGCGCACAATTATTAGGCAACTATTAGTGTGCAGATTTATTATGCAACTAAAGTAAAAATTAAAATTTTCCCATCTCACTTGTTTATTTTCATATGTTATAGTGAGAATAATAAACAAACACCTCAAAATTTACAAATAAACATCTCTGACATTTCAAAAAAAATAAATCAATCAATCAATGACCAATATAGCCACCCTTCTTTCCAATAACAGTCATAAGCCTTTCCATTCATGGAGTCTGTCAGTTTCTTGATCTGTTGACGATCAGCTTTTTGTGGAGCAGTGACTACAGCCTCCCAGACACTCTTCAGAGAGGTGTATTGTTTTTCTCCCCCGTAAATCTAGCGTTTAAGAAGTGCCCACAAGTTCTCGATAGGGTTTAGGTCAGATGAGGAAGGGGGGCCATGTCATTATTCCTTCATCTTTAAGGCCTTTACTGGCTGGCCACGCAGTGGAGAACTTCGATGCAAGTGATGGAGCATTGGCCTGCATAAAAATCATGGTCTTTTTCCTGTATCACTGTTTGAAGAAAGTGTCTTCGAAAAACTGGCAGTAGGTTTGGGAGTTGATTTTGAGTTCATCTTCAATGCAAAAAGGTCCAACTAGCTCATCTTTAAAAATACCAGCTCATACCAGTACCCCACCTCCACGTTGGAGTGGAGCTCTGTGCCCATTACTGATCCACAGGTCCATCCATCTGGTCCATCAAGAGTCACTCTCATCTCATCGGTCCATAAAACCTTTGAAAAAAATCTGTCTTCAGATATTTCTTGGCCCAGTTTTGACGTTTCAACTTATGTTTCTTGTTCAGTGGTGGTTGGGTTTCAGCCCTCCTTACCTTGGCCATGTCTTTGAGCACTGAACACCTTGTACTTCTGGGCACTCCAGGTAGGTTGCAGCTCTGGAATATGAAAGTACTGGAGGATAATGGGTTCCTGGTAGCTTCACGTTTGATTCTTCTCAAATCTTTGGCAGCTAATTTGCGTCTTTTGTTCTCAACACGTTTCTTGCGACCCTGTTGACTATTTGCAACAAAATGTTTGATGGTTCTGTGATCACACACCAATATCTTAGCAATTCCAAAAGTGCTGCATCCCTCTGAAAGACTTTTTACAATTTTTGACTTTTCAGAGTCAGTTAAATCTCTTTTTTGGCCCATTTTGCCTGAGGAAAACTAGCTGCCTAATAATTCTGCACACCTTGATATAGGGTGTTGATCTCCTTAGGCCACACCCTCCCTCATTACACAAATACACATCACCTGACGTGCTTAAATCCAATAAGCATTCAAGTTAATACAGCTTGGAGTTGGAATATACGCATTAAAAATGATGATATGGTCAAAATACTCACTTGCCTAATAATTGTGCACACAGTGTAGTGTCCATTCTGTGGACCATTATATTGTTACAGGTTAATTACAATCAGATACATTAAACTAATAAACGTGGTTAATTTCAGTGTATTTATAAAGCTGCGTCAGGGATGAGGATCTGAAAAAGAAAGATAAAACACACAGGAACAGTAGCATTGTTTTGACGTTGGGTGCTGCCAGTTTGCAAAACTGAGGAGAGAACTTGCGTACGACAGGGTATGAGGTACAGTGGAAATGTACTTGGCTTTACGCCAAGTTTAGGTTTTATACATCACCATTTGAACGTGGAAATGTTCTTACGCAACATTTCTGTGCGTACGCACTGTTTATACATGAGGCCCCTAGTCTATATTATAGTAAGCCAAACTTTGAGAAATTTTCATGCAAAATATTATTGCTGCTCTCTTTGCCAGTAACTGTTGATTTGTGAATTCCAGGTTCCCTTTTCTTCATTGTATTAGAAAGTTGTACTGTGTTACTCTGAAATAAACTTTTGCCTTTAATTATGTTTTTAAAAAGCCATTTATTAGCATTGTAAATAGTTTTGTCTAGCATCTTTTTAAGACACAACAGAATAATAAACTGACTGACACTATCCTTATTAGGTATAAATAATGAAGGAATATTTTAAAGAATACTTAAAACTTTAAATATGATCCATGTAAGGTTCATTTCAATTGTTCAATTGTTCATTCATATTAGTAGGTAAAAATAATACCGTAGATCCCGGAATATAAGCCGACTCGGTATATTAGCCGACCCCCTTCTCTACCTACTAAATTACATGTATTTGCCGATGACCGGTATTTAAGCCGACCCCCTTCTCAAAGCAAAATTTTCTAAATTTCCTTAAAAGTTTCTCTTCAGATATATTTATCATGTTTATCGGCGAGAATTTGAGACTGCCGGCATTTTTGATGGAAACCAGGAAGTGATTGCGGAGAAGTTTGGTAAAATGAAACCTTTGTGTTGAAACTATATACGCAAATACGGTACATCGGCGTGTGGATTTCCGGAGACTCGTTATAAATTTGATTAACTTAAATACGCAATACAGTGGACCCTTGACTTACGAACTTAATTTGTTCGCGAAGGCTAACCCATAATGCGTTCTGAACCTCCGACTGCAACACTTACTTAACCTTTTCATAATAAAAAAGGGTTGTATAATGTGCATAATTTACCAAAACACCAATAATTTTTCTAATGTACTAACCAAAAAGTTATAAAAACTGCCTAGCCTACCAGAAGTAGCTAGATTAAGCTAGGAGCATGGCGGCGCGCATGGTCGCAGTGGCTGAGGGCTCTCCTTTTCAGTGCACTTTTTTTGTTGTTTTTGTACTTTTTTTTTTTTTCCTTGTTTGTGCACGATCGGTTCGGTGAACATCCGTCAGAACCTTATAGACATCGCTGTCCAGAGCCAGAAATCTGTTTCGAGTGTTTTTCATCATACGCACAACATCCCAGACACCATAGCGAGACCAGCGGGCTCTCCGTGGATTGTTGTCGGGTCTAGGAGACGACACAGATGGAGGAGGGAAAGAAAGCAGAAGCGGGGCCGCAGATCCGGCGTTATGCTAAGGCTAAAAAAACAACCATACAAGCCCTATACAGAACTTTTTTTCTGCACTGAAGGAGCTGCTTTTAATCTCATTTTAGATGTGTATAGTGACAATAAAAGGCATTCTATTTTAGAAACAACAATTTCATACTGTACTCACCATTTAATTTGACATCTTTGGGCTACAGGAAGGGAGGAGGAGGAGAATGAAACGGAAGGTGGTTATTGTTTAGAAAGAGCCTCCTTATGCAAATCTTTTCTTTGTAAAATTGTCGAGATGGTGGATTTCGACATGCTGTATATATTAGCGAGATCGGTCACACGAACAGCACTCTCATATTTCCACACAATTTCCATCTTCGTTTCGATTGTGATCGCTTTCTTTACCTTCTCTTCCTTCCTTAGCAATTATGTGTCTTGCTTGCATGGTCTTAATGAATTATATATATATAAGTAAATCACTGCAATGACCGAAATTACATCTACAAACACATGTATCTGGGCTCCGACTGACGCTACTAACGCTCTCGATTGTTTGTTTACAATCGCGCAAGCGGATACACGTGACCGCATCCGGGTCGTAACGCAAGATGTTGGTCGTAAATCAAAACAAAATTTTTTATTTTAAACTTCCCGATAATGTATTATAAATTTTATTAATAAAATCAACAACTAAAACACTTTTTTGAATAAATTCTTTATTTAATTTAAAGTACCGGCATGCAAAGTTACTTCTTCATCTGAAAGATGGCTCTGTGGTTTCGTTATTATTTACTTCTGAATTCATCGGCAAAACCGGCATTGCGCTGGAAATCTTGAATCTGAAACGATGCTCGTTGTATAAACCGACCCCCGAACTCCAAGCCAAAAATCTAGGACGAAATTCTCGGCTTATATAACGGGATCTACGGTACCAGATATCATATCATTTTTGTTATAAATCATTCTTAATTTAAAGCTTTCTGTATGTTGTTGTTTTCATTATAAGGAGAATGTTTAAGGTATATTAGAACATGTGAAAGATATTTAATAAGAATTATTTTCCTTTCTTTTTTTTTTAATTAGTGAAAAATGCCATGACCATGTTTACAGCTCTGCCATCCATGTTTCATTCACTTTCTATACCCCCAAAAAAGTTGGAAACAAAACATGAGGCATTAGTTCATGTCCTTAAGGTAAAACTTTGCATTTTTACATTGTTTAAAGGAGAAATAAATACAGTTACAGCAATTCTATCCATCTGTAGCCAAGTTTCCATCCAGTTTTTTGCGACGTTTTGTTATCGACAAACAGAATATACGTAAAAAAAATGTGCGAAATTTGCTGTCTCCAGCCTGTTTCCATCCAACTGGCTTTTTATCGATAAAATGGTGTGCGTGATGACGTCATCCCCCCCAAAAGGAACTGTCGCATAAGTTTTGTTGTATCGCGAAAAAAATCTGCCCTTGAGCCGTTTTCATACATAATTTTGTGTATGTCGCAAATTATCTACCTTTTGTTTTCCACATTACACCCCCTCCACTAAACAAATAAACAAAGAAATGGAGAGATTATTTAGACAGTTTTTTGAAATTTGCCAGCTTACTGTTATTTCAGTTACACAAATAATTGGAATTGTACATAATATCCGAAGATGACAGCAGAATGAAGCAGTTGCTTGTCTGATAGCCCTAGAGCTCGAAGAAAGTACCCCAGTGCGATGGAACCCACGGGTATGGGAGAGACGATGGAATAAGACCTTCTGTAAGGAGGTGGTGGGGAGACACTTCACAGAAAATCTCTGGCTGCAACATTTTAGAATGACACGGCCGACTTTTGAGATGTTGTGTGGATTCATCAGTCCTGATGTTGCGCCCATCACAGGTTGCCACAGACCACCTGTTCCAACCCAAAAGCAGATTGCCATCTCCCTTTACAAGCTGGCAACCTGCGCTGAGTATAGAGTAGTTGGAGAAACTTTCGGGGTTAGTAAAACTACCGTCCATCGATGTGTATATGCTGTGTGCACCGCTATTAAAGAAAAATTAATGCGCCGTTATATCAGACTTCCGACTGTAGCGGAGGCCAATGAAATTGCATACCGCAATTCCTTGGTGCATCTTGTGCCACAGATTTACGGTGCGCTGGATGGCACGCATGTGCCTATTCTTCCCCCGATGGAAGGCTACCGCGATTACATTAATCGCAAAGGGTGGCCATCTATTGTTCTCCAGGCCCTTGTTGATGACAGGTGCATGATATGAGACATTTGCGTTGGCACTCCTGGAAGTGCCCATGATGCAGCTGTGTTTGCAGCATCGGATCTGTACAGGTGAGCCCACCTTTCAACATCCCTTCTCAGTGCGATAACAACTGAATTAGTACTGTAACCTGCTTCCCTTAAGGTTTTTAATTAAAACTGAAATTTGAATTAATACAAAATAACGACGTTTAATCAAAAAAAACTAAAGTTAATATTAACGAGAGAATTTCTCATATATGCCAAAACATCTGCCATTTAATAATAAGAAAAACATGTTTAGATAATGAAACACACGGTTTATTAAATATTTTGACTGGCACAGTAAATTACTTTTGCGGTTTTTGTATTATTTAGACATCCTGAGAGACACCCCCAGGATATAGTTGATGTGGAGGGAGTTCAGGTACCCCTTTTAGTAGCAGGAGACCCAGCCTATCCGCTACTGCATTGGCTCATCACGAGAAATAACGAGTCTCTTCATCAGACCATGCGAACCGCTCCGCTATTCTTGTTTTGATTGCACGTGATGAAAATGTATCATGTGACACATTTATTTGCGTTAAAGGCCTTTTTTCCGACAAAAAGTGTTTCCAATGTAGTTTTTGCGACATCTGAAATATCGATATGGAATTTATGCGCTAAAGTTAAACGGAAAAATATTATGTCGACATGTACAACATTTTATCGATAATTAGCATTTCCATCAGCTTAAATTTGAAGCGCTAAATATTTTTTCGCAAAAACTCCTTGGATGGAAACCTGGTTTGTGACTGGCAGCAATTTTCAGGGTTGTTTTTAATGTTAGCTACAGGAATGACATTATACATTAAACAGTTTGAATAAAAGGGCTCGACAGAATATAACAATCTTCAATTTTTAGTGATTTCTTTGCTATTTCAATTACAAGCTGTGTATAACTGCTTCTGTTAAATTTAGTACATTAATTCAGTATTACAAATAGGTAAATGTATAATAAATCTATATAGGACTACAGAGGATAAAATAAATTCAGCCAATTTTCTTTGTTGGTTTTTGTCTTGTCTTGAAGACCTCAGAGAATCCTGATGCCTTTCTACAGCAAAGACCACTGTCTAGCCATGTCCTTATTGTGGACCAAGATAATGCATGCTGGCTATTGGAAGTGAGCCTGTGACAACTTTCCCTCAAGAAATGTTGCAGGAAGGTATCATGTACCTTATGGCATACTATTATGCACTACATCTAATATATCCTAAGTGCATTGCCGCTGTCCTCTCTGTAATTCAAACTGAAATATTACTGGACACAATTCATGAGAAGGATGTAACTGTGGCATACAGGAAAGCCTTAGCTGAATGGAAACAGTTTATTGGTCAGTAATCGCTGAGTCACTACTTAAGCTTGGCCAACATAATTAACTTGATACAGTTTGAAGCAAAATGATTGGTTAATTGTAACTGTAAATTAGGTAAAGTGTGATTTAGAAACTATTAATAGAAATTGTACATACCTTCCAAATAATATGAAGGGAAAATACAAATATGCTAGAAGAAAAATTGTGTGAGCCAAATGTAGAACAGGAAATGCAAGTCTATGATATACTGTATATAATTATCATAATATTTGAAAATCAACTAAATAAATTAATTATAAATAATTTGATTTGTTTGTGGATTTTAACATGTTAGGTTGTATTTTCTTTGTCCTGTTTTTGGCAAGGTTACCACTGTTAAAATTTTGCAAGTTTATGTTATGCATTTCTGACTGTGAGTTGTGACAAGATGAGAATCCTGAACTACAATGTACAATAATGATATGGATATGACTTTTGTGTTATATGCAAGGTAATCTTCCTGTGTCAACAAATTGTCATGTGCTTATGTTTTTCTCTGTTTCTGTATTGTAAACACAGCAGTACTGCTGTTGGATACTGATGCAATACTTAAATAAAGAGCAGTTCTAATAATTTTCTTTATTGTAAGTTATTTTATGTATTCAGGAAGCCAACATATATCAGGAAATGATATCTTAATTATGTGTCTTGAATGTAGCAATGGATTCTTAATTCAAACCTCTGCTAAAATATTTGGTTTCAATTTGAAATGCAGACCATCCTAAAATGAGAGAACTGTGCTACTTTTACCTTATTCTTTTGTAGGTGGAATGAAATTTGTTGTATATATCATGCAGGTATAGCTTAGTATGTGTTGAAATTAACTAATTTCAGGACTTTTTAAAAATCCAAGTCAATATATCGCGCCCCTTTGGCATATAATTTTGCTTATTTCAAGCATTTATTTCTTAATATATATTTTTTCTATTTCTGTGATTTTTTAAAAATAATTTTCCTGTTTTAAGATATATACTCTGAGATTAAACATTGGATTACCTATTTCAAGATGAGCTAACTTGTTTCAAATAACACGACTTTCATTCTCCACTGGTATTAAGAATTTTCCACTTATATTAGTGATTTATTCGCTTGTTCCTTGCCTTCATTTTTCAGTGTGCTAAAATTAAGAATGCAAAATAACTGAAATAAAAATTATTTTCTAATATTCAGTGTATTTCCACTTTAGAAATTCTAATCTCAAGTAATTTGTTCTAAAAACAGAATTTTCTACTTATTTAAAACCTTTGAACACCTATCAGAGCTTTCTTATTTTTAGACTGGAACTAACTTATTTTAAGATGTCTTGGCAAGTAAAATTATCTTGCTGCATTGATAGATAATTTCACTAATATTAAGTCATTTTCTCCTGAAATTCAGTGTTATATCTTATTTCTTAGCTTTTTTGCAGTGTAAATAAGCTTTATCCACTTCATAATGCCTGAAAGCATTCGGTGCCATTCAGAATTTAGGAGAGGGGTGATTATCCTTCAAACAGCACATACAGTGCATCCGGAAAGTATTCACAGCACATCACTTTTTCCACATTTTGTTATGTTACAGCCTTATTCCAAAATGGATTAAATTCATTTTTTTCCTCAGAATTCTACACACAACACCCCATAATGAAAACGTGAAAAAACTTTACTTGAGATTTTTGCAAATTTATTAAAAATAAAAAAAATTGAGAAAGCACATGTACATAAGTATTCACAGCCTTTGCCATGAAGCTTAAAATTGAGCTCAGGTGCATCCTGTTTCCCCTGATCATTCTTGAGATGTTTCTGCAGCTTAATTGGAGTCCACCTGTGGTAAATTCAGTTGATTGGACATGATTTGGAAAGGCACACACCTGTCTATATAAGGTCCCACAGTTGACAGGTCATGTCAGAGCACAAACCAAGCATGAAGTCAAAGGAATTGTCTCGAGGCACAAATCTGGGGAAGGTTACAGAAAAATTTCTGCTGCTTTTAAGGTCCCAATAAGCACAGTGGCCTCAATCATCCGTAAGTGGAAGAGGTTCAAAACCACCAGGACTCTTCCTACAGCTGGCCGGCCATCTAAACTGAGCGATCGGAGGAGAAGGGCCTTAGTCAGGGAGGTGACCAAGAACCCGATGGTCACTCTTTCAGAGCTCCAGAGGTCCTCTGTGAAGAAAGGAGAACCTTCCAGAAGGACAACCATCTCTGCAGAAATCCACCAATCAGGCCTGTATGGTAGAGTGGCCAGACGGAAGCCACTCCTTAGTAAAAGGCACATGGCAGTCTGCCTGGAGTTTGCCAAAAGGCACCTGAAGGACTCTCAGACCATGAGAAACAAAATTCTCTGGTCTGATGAGACAAAGATTGAACTCTTTGGTGTGAATGCCAGGCATCACGTTTGGAGGAAACCAAGCACCGCTCATCACCAGGCCAATACCATCCCTACAATGAAGGATGGTGGTGGCAGCATCATGCTGTGGGGATGTTTTTCAGCGGCAGGAACTGGGAGACTAGTCAGGATAAAGGGAAAGATGACTGCAGCAATGTACTGAGACATCCTGGATGAAAATCTGCTCCAGAGCGCTCTTGACCTCAGACTGGGGCGACGGTTCATCTTTCAGCAGGACAACGACCCTAAGCACACAGCCAAGATATTAAAGGAGTGGTTTCAGGACAACTCTGTGAATGTCCTTGAGTGGCCCAGCCAGAGCCCAGAATTGAATCCGATTGAACATCTCTGGAGAGATCTTAAAATGGCTGTGCACCGACGCTTCCCATCTAACCTGATGGAGCTTGAGAGGTGCTGCAAAGAGGAATGGGAGAAACTGGCCAAGGATAGGTGTGCCAAGCTTGTGGCATCATATTCAAAAAGACTTGAGGCTGTAATTGCTGCCAAAGGTGTATCGACAAAGTATTGAGCAAAGACTGTGAATACTTATGTACATGTGATTTCTCAGTTTTTTTTATTTTTAATAAATTTGCAAAAACCTCAAGTAAACTTTTTTCACGTTGTCATTATGGGGTGTTGTGTGTAGAATTCTGAGGAAAAAAATGAATTTAATCCATTTTGGAATAAGGCTGTAACATAACAAAATGTGGAAAAAGTGATGCGCTGTGAATACTTTCCGGATACACTGTACATACATACATACATACATATGGAAAAAACAATAAACTAATCTAGAATAAGAGATGAGAGCATTCTTTATTGTTACATGGATATCTATAAAGAGAAAAATACATAAATGACTATGCCCATTATAAACCTTGGTAAGATACTCAAACATAATGTTGCCTACCATACACTGGACAAGTGGTATTTTTTTCCAGATAAGATAAATCAGAGTCTACCACATCCTCAGAATTTTATGCATGTTTCCTGCTTTACAATATCTGCAGCTGGCTAACGGAGTCACGTAAGAAAATGCTTATAATACCTCCCTCATACTTGCTCGGGGTTCATTTTCCTAGAACTCTCTTCTAACACTTCTAACTCTCTCTAATGAGTGACTGATACTTGAGGGTTGCTCCCCTGATGTAAACTTTTGCTGGATAAACTGTTGCAGGAGCCTGCATAAAATTCATACTGAAATCGTCTCTTCATTCAAATCAAATAAAATACTGATGTTATATTTCTTTAAAAAAGAAAAAAAGAATATTTAGTTAAATAAATTAACCCCATTAAGCTTAAGATAATAAGATTTCTATAAATTCAGAATCTAGTTGATATATTTCATTAAGTTAAGCTTGTGCACTAAATATGCTGTATGTGTAATAAATTTGTTTGATCTTATATATTATACTTTCCATATTTGCCTAGCTAAAGATTTTGGACAAATCTTAATGTCATTATTGCTCAAAAGTGAAATTGGTCTCTTTGATGATCACAGCATAGCAATTCTTTGCTTTATAACCCACACAAGATGAATTGAATTGGAATATTCTAACGATTTCTTGTCACTTTGACTACAGATTAAGCTATGTAAGTGACACACCTTGCCAAATGAAGGCATACGGTTTCGAACTGTGCCTTAACATGCTCAGTTGTATGTGCGGAGCCATACGCTTAGAACATACTGAATGAGAAGTAAAGCATACCGAAATAATTATTCCTTAAGTATAGAAACAATTGAAGTTTAACAAGCAGAAAAATTTTTCGCTTTTTTTCTTTTTATTCTGTCTGTAACAACCTTTTTCTTTATTCCTGTGTGGACAGTTTGCTTTGAATTTTCACTAAACCTTTTAAAATGAACTTTTGGGCTAAGCAGTTTCTTTTGGTACACGTTTGACCCATGCTTGATCCTGCCTTACCTTCTAGCAACTACACTCTAACAAAAATATACATTTTTGTACATATGAATTTTATAACATGTTCAAAAGCTAGCACTAAATGTTAAGTCACCAGTGGATTTATAAGGCCACTTAACCTGATTGCTAGTTTTAAAATAATCCCTTTAGAATCCATGTGTCTGACAAGCAATCGCCCTGCTTCCAGTCTACCAATGACCTTTGTTGCTGTCCCCTGCATTGAATTGCATTATGCAGATTAATAAATGTGTCACACTACAAGGCATTCCACGCACATTTCCATGGTACCTCATACCCTGTCGTACGCAAGTTCTCCGCTCGGTTTTGCAGACTGGCGGCACCCAGCGTCAAAGCAGTGCTACTGTTCCTGTGTGGTTATTCTTTCTTTTCCTGACATGGCTTTATAAAAACACTGAAATTAATCGCCTATTGTTTATTAGTGTAATGCATCTGATTGTAATTAACCTGTAACAATATAATGGTCCAGGGAATAGCCATAGTATTCCAAATACCATAACTGCTTTAGCTTTATTACTCTCACTGCACCTTCTTCTTCTTTCAGCTGCTCCCATTAGGGGTTGCCACAGCAGATCATCTTTTTCCATATTACTCTCACTGCACCACTCGGAGTATTTTTATCACTGTATCTGAGTGGGGAATCACAGCAGCAGCAGAGAATTATCGGTATACAGCATCAAGCACACGTTGCCTCAGCCACGGCAAAATGTTTCATAGCCTTTCCTGTGCAGACCTCGCGGTTCAGAAACAGTTTCATCCTAAGAACTACAAACACACTCAATCAATTGCTCCTTGTGGAACTATCTGTACTTATAAGTACAATTACCCCACTGTAAACTTGCACTACAGTTATAATATTGCACAACCTGCGGCACTTTATAAAGTGCGTATTTACATATGATTTTTGGGAGTTTTTCCTTGTCTTTTGGGAGTTTTTCCTTGTCTTCTCAGACAGTCAAGGCTGGGGGGCTGTCAAGAGGCAGGGCCTGTTAAAGCCCATTGTGGCACTTCCTGTGTGATTTTGGGCTATACAAAAATAAATTGTATTGTATTGTATTGTATATGATGACGATATCACTTTTAAGATGAAATGCAGCAAAATATGTTGATTATATTATACAGATAAAACTTTAACTTCATTTAAATAATCTGTATTGTTAATAATTAAACATGTGAGGACACCGTGCCGCAGCGCTAGCAAGTTCATGTATTGTTCCTGCCTCGCACTGTATATTTACTGAGGCTGGTGCGACACTGGAAGGATAGAAGGATAGAATAATTAAACACGTACTATGAAGATATTTTAATGTTCCTTAAAAGTTTTGAAGAATCGTTGTTGTAAGCTTAATGTCTATTACAGAGCTGATTGTGTGGCGATTAGGTATTTGGGGAAAGAAAAGTAACAACAGGAATTGGAGATTAGTACGTTGGAAAGGGACAAACAATAAATTATTTCATCGAAGGTCGTGCATGGCTCAGCAGCATCTTGTGTGAGACATGAACAATCCCTGCACCATGGTGTTCCCATGTTTAATAACATGCTTTCATTCCAATCATCATGAAAATGATAACACATATACATCTTTGTATTTTACTTATTCAGAGAGCTGTAATATCACGAATGTAATGGATTCTGTGTCCTGTCGGAGAAAGTGATTAAAGTGGAAATTTCGAGATTAAAGTTGACATTTCGTGCTTTTTTCCCCACTGTGTGCCTATTTTTTTTTTGTCTGTACTCTAATAAGCTTTCATATGACACTCAGACAGTGGGCTACGATTCGCCTTTTCACAGTGACTTTGATATGTGAGTTCTTTTTTATTTTGGCATTGTGCAACTTTGTGAACTTGAGCTTTCGAGTTTCTCCGGCACTCTATGTCACTCGATCAACTTCCTTTTGTTGATTATACCACTGTTTAAATCAACAAATAGTATGTTTTTCCTTTGCCTCCACTTGGTATTCGCTGCAATTCTTATTTTCCCCCATGCTTTTCCCATTGTCTTTCCACACAACGCTGAGCTTAAGGGCTATTTATATTGATTTGCATATTCATAGAGGCGTAATTCTGAGAGGAGTTGGGGCGGGACAGAAGGCGCGTACACGAGCGTTACTTTTCACGCTGACCAGGATTTATGTAGCGGAAGAACATGGAAGATGGAGTACGCACAGATTCCTGCATCTAGATTTTTCTGTGCGTAAGCACATTTCAGCTTTTGTGCTTATATCATGTTATATTGCGAATTCTACGCACGGCATTATGCATGAGGCCCCAAGTCCTTTTCCACCGTAGAACCTTTATTCAGAAACCAGGGACTTTTTAGAAACTCAGGATATATTGTTGCATCCCCAACACTTGAACTTGGGCCATTTACAGTTCCTGGTACTTTTTTAGCTTCTACTCCAGGGAATGTACGTTTCATTCAACCAGGAACAGTATTGTGATTAATTGCATTGATTGGCAGACCACAAGCACTGGCATCATATTACAAATCTGTTAGTAGTTTGGACTTTGGAGAGTTTTTGGTAAAGATAAGACACTGCATCACTCTTCATTGCTTCCAACCTGGAGGCACTGCACCATGCACCACATCGAAGCAATGATCTCCCCCATTAAATCAAGATTGCTTTGAATCAATAAGGTAAACACCTGATTGCATCACACTTCACAATGCATCACTCTTCATAGCTACCTCCCTGGTGTATCGCTCCATTCACCACATCAAAGCAACGAGCAGAAGCATGAGCAGGAATCGAAAGTACGAGTGTCGTCTCACATGCACACAGTGTTTTGCAGAAAAAAACAGCTGAAAAACCTATCTAGAGTAAAACAAAACAAATAATAATAATAATAATAATAATATATCATTAAAGTTCAACTGGAGTAAAAGCCAACATCCGACAAGGAGATGTAACCAAGAGCGCAAAATCGATCACCCAGTGGGTGGTGAAAGCTTAAAGGAGGACAGTGTTAGGAATCTAATAGCGATTAGGCAAACCAAAAATTGGATTAATATGTTTTGTTTAGACAAACTGGCAACTTCTTATTCGGCTTCAGTCTCTCCTGGTCCCACTGTAGTCAGTGCACAGCCAAAATCAACACTACCAATTCAGCCACAACAATGAGACAGGGGTGTAAGAAGTCAAAACTTAGACCCTTGACCCTTTAGGTCACCAATTTAGACCTAGAGCAGATTCTCACCTCCCTGCAGCATGCCCGCGGAAATTCTAAGAACATTAAAGTGCTCATAATTGGTGATTCTATAGTGTGGAATGTTAGAATGCCACTATATTAAACCAGCAGTTAATGTTAAATGACTCCCAGATGTGAAGATATCTGACATAGAAGCTCAACTGGATCTCATCGACGATGAAGTATCTACCTTATTGCTGCATGCCAGCACTAACAATATGTATTTACAGCAATCTGAGGAATTAAAGGTGAAATTAACTTCTTAATGCACCTAAGCTAAAAGAAAATGCCGAAATTTAAATTAACAAAAAAAAAGAGTATAATTAGACCAAGAGATAAAACCAGATCCTCCACCAGGAATACCTGTAAAAGTAACTAAATTCAAATTAAAATAAATTTAGCACCAGTTATAAATATGTTTGCAGTTCTGCAATTTTAAATACAGCTTATTAAACATTCACTCTCTTCGAAATAAAGTTGCTTTAGAAAATAATATTATAATATATTATCTGATTGGTGTTTTCTCACTGAAACCTGACTTAGTAAATCTGACACTACAGTGATCCTTCGCTATATCGCGCTTCAACTTTTGCGGCTTCACTCCATCGCGGATTTGAAATGTAAGCATATCTAAATATGTATCACGGATTTTTCGCTGGTTCGCAGATTTCTGCAGACAATGGGTCTTTTAATTTATGGTACATGCTTCCTCAGTTTGTTTGCCCAGTTGATTTCATACAAGGGACGCTATTGGCAGATGGCTGAGAAGCAACCCAATCAGAGCACGTATTACGTATTAAATAAAACTCCTCAATTATATACGATATGCTTCCCGCGTGGTGCTTCGCACACTTAAAAGCTCTAACAGCCCGTATTGATTTTTGATTGTTTGCTTTTCTCTATCTCTCTCACTCTCTCTGACATTCTCTGCTCCTGACGGAGAGGGTGTGAGCAGAGGGGCTGTTTGCACAGTGGCTGTTTGCTAAGAAGATACAGACGCTCCTCTAAAAAATGATGAAAGACTACCTTCACATTAATCCCTTCATTGCGGCCACTTTATGTCGGTGCTTCACATACATAGAAGCCCAACAGCCCTATTGATTTTTGATTGTTTAACTTTTCTCTCTCTCTCTGACAATCTCTGCTACGTGCACTCCTTTGAAGAGGAAGATATGTGTGCATTCTTTTAATTGTGAGAAAGAACTGTCATCTCTGTCTTGTCATGGAGCACAGTTTAAACTTTTGACTAAAGGGTGTCATTTCATGTCTAGAGGGCTCTAATAATGTTAAGAAAACGTATTTAGAAGGTCGTAAACAGGTTTCCAATGCTCTAACTGTGAAAATATTAGATTTATAAATAAAGAATCCTACTTCGTGTAAATTCATTTATCTGTCTGGAGCGGATTAACCACGATAAACAAGGGTTTACTGTATAACTGTGCAGAGAATATTTATAAACAGTGTGGGAGAGTTTCTAAGGGTTTAAAATATATAAAAATAACCATACAGACATATGGTTTCTACTTCACGGATTTTCACCCATCGCAGGGGATTCTGGAACGCAACCCCAGCGATCGAGGAGGGATTACTGTATTCCATTAGCTGAGGCATCACCAAATGGATACACATTCCTTCATAACTCTAGAGATATTGGTTGATGAGGTGCCCTTGGAATAATGAACTATGGCAAAATGCAAACTTTCTTTAAAAATCTATTCAAATGTATATCCTTTCAAGCACTCATTTTAAATATTAAAACAAATTCCAAAACATCTGTTGTGCTAGTATAAAGACCACCAGGGCCATACTTATTGTTCATGACTGAATTTGGCAGCCTTTTATTTGATTTAGCTATACATTATAATCATGTAGTGCAGATGAAGGATTTAAATGTATACACTAATGTGGAAACTGATACTTATTTGTTAAATTCAGTTGGATTTTGTCAGACTGTCAAAAGTCCAACTCAAAATCATAATTATACATTAAATCAAATTATAACTTACAGAGTTGAAGTAGGATGACGTATAGTAGGATGACACTGGCGTTTAAGAAGAGGAAGAGAGTGAGGGCAGAGCCAAGGATCAAATGGTGGAAGTTGAAAAAGGAAGACTGCAAGGTTGAGTTTAGGGAGAAGGTGAGACAGGCACTGGGTGGTAGTGAAGAATTACCAGACAGTTGGAAAACTACAGCAGATGTAGTAAGGGTGACAGTAAGAAGGGTGCTTGGCGTGACATCTGGACAGAGGAAGGAGGAAAAGGAAACCTGGTGGTGAAATCGGGAAGTACAGGAGAGTATACAGAGGAAGAGGATGGCAAAGAAGAAGTGGAATAGTCAGAGAGATGCAAAAAGTAGACAGGAGTACAAGGAGATAAGGCGCAAGGTGAAGAGAGAGTTGGCGAAGGCTAAAGATAAAGCGCATGATGAGTTGTATGAGAGGTTGGACACTAAGGAGGGAGAAAAGGACCTGTACCGATTGGCTAGACAGAGGGACTGAGTTGGGAACAATGTGTAGCAGGTTAGGGTAATAAAAGATAAAGATGGAAACGTACTCACAAGCAAGGAGAGTGTGTTGAGCAGATGGAAAGAGTACTTTGAGAGGCTTATGAATGAAAAGAACGAGAGAGAGAAGAGGTTAGATTATGTGGAGATAGTGAATCAGGAAGTGCAATGGATTAGTAAGGAGGAAGTAAGGACAACTATGAAAAGGATGAAGAATGGAAAAGCCGTTGGTGCAGATGACATACCTGTGGAAGCATGGAGGTGTTTAGGAGAGATGGCAGTGGAGTTTTTAACCAGATTGTTTAATGGAATCTTGGAAAGTGAGGGGATGCCTGAAGAGTGGAGAAGAAGTGTACTGGTGCCGATATTTAAGAATAAGGGGGATGTGCAGGACTGTAGTAGCTACAGGGGGATAAAATTAATGAGCCACAGCATGAAGTTATGGGAAAGAGTAGTGGAAGCTAGATTAAGAAGTGAGGTGATGACTAGTGAGCAGCAGTATTGTTTCATGCCAAGAAAGAGCACCACAGATGCGATGTTTGCTCTGAGGGTGTTGATAAGGAAGTATAGAGAAGGCCAGAAGGAGTTGCATTGCATCTTTGTGGACCTGGAGATGCATATGACAGGGTGCCTCGAGAGGAGTTGTGGTATTGTATGAGGAAGTCGGAAGTGGCAGTGAAGTATGTAAGAGTTGTACAGGATACGTACGAAGGATGTGTGACAGTGGTGAGGTCTGCGGTAGGAGTGACGGATGCATTGAAGGTGGAGGTGGGATTACATCAGGGATCAGCTCTGAGCCCTTTCTTATTTGCAATGGTGATGGACAGGTTGACAGACAAGATTAGACAGGAGTCCCCATGGACTATGATGTTTGCTGATGACACTGTGATCTGTAGCGATAGTAGGGAGCAGGTTGAGGAGAACCTGGAGAGGTGGAGATATGCTCTAGAGAGGAGAGGAATGAAGGTCAGTAGTAACAAGGCAGAATACATGTGTGTGAATGAGAGGGAGGTCAGTGGAATGGTGAGGATGCAAGGAGTAGAGTTGGCAAAGGTGGATGAGTTTAAATACTTGGGATCAACAGTACAAAGTAATGGGGATTGTTGAAGAGAGATGAAAAAGAGAGTGCAGGCAGGGTGGAATGGGTGGAGAAGAGTGTCAGGAGTGATTTGTGACAGACGGATATCAGCAAGAGTGAAAGGGAAGGTCTACAGGACGGTAGTGAGACCAGCTATGTTATATGGATTGGAGACGGTGGCACTAACCAGAAAGCAGGAGACAGAACTGGAGGTGGCAGAGTTAAAGATGCTAAGATTTGCATTGGGTGTGACGAGGATGGACAGGATTAGAAATGAGTACATTAGAGGGTCAGCTCAGGTTGGACGGTTGGGAGACAAAGTCAGAGAGCCAAGATTGCATTGGTTTGGACATGTGCAGAGAAGAGATGCTGAGTATATTGGGAGAAGGATGCTAAGGATAGAGCTGCCAGGCAAGAGAAAAAGAGGAAACCCTAAGAGAAGGTTTATGGATGTGGTGAGAGAAGACATGCAGGTGATGGATGTGACAGAACAAGATGCAGAGGACAGAAAGATATGGAAGATGATAATCCGCTGTGGCAACCCCTAACTGGACTAGCCGAAAGAAGAAGATAACTTAGAGTTGAAATTCAAATTTTAAATATTACTTCATTAAATGAAGCTGTTTCTGATCACTACTTAATTATTTTTCATTTGGTTCTGATTTACTGATACATTCACAGATTAAATCACACAGATTAAATCAAAGATAGTGTAACTTGTAGCTCTGCTTCATAATGTGTAGATATTTCGGGCAAGCAAAGTGTAACTATTCAAAACAATTTAGATTGGCTAACATCAAATTATAATATAACCATCAAAAATATTCTGGACACAGTAGCTCCCCTTAAAACAAATGTGATAAAAAGTACATAGAAGCTTATCCTGGTTTAATGAGAGTATTCAAGCCTTTAAATCAGCATGTTGAAAAACTGGAGTATAGAGAGAGAGCACCCAAGCTGCAGATCAAACTGCATGGACACAGTATGTTAAAAATACAAAAAAATCTCTCTTTATAGCCCTATCAGAATAGTATATAAAAAAAATAGATAACAATAGTAATAATTCTTAGACCCACATACACTTAATTATGCTTTGTCTCTAAAATACTTGAAAAAAGTAGTTGCCAATCAGCTTCAGTCTCACTTTGCACATTCAAATTTTTGGAGAAATTCCAGTCTGGCTTCTGCACCGGTCATAGTACAGGAACAGAACTAATACATGCTATAACCAACATTCTGATATCCTGTGATGAATGAAATTCAGCTGTAATTATGTTACTAGATTTAAGCACAGCGTTTGACACCACTGACCATTCTATTTTATTACACTGGCTAAAAAATGACATTGGTCTAACAGGCACTGTTCTTTCCTGGTTTAGTTCTTACTTATCAAATCGATTCCAGTATGTACAGAAATGTGCTGATAATACTTCATCATTACACACATCAATTAAATATGGTATAATGGAGAGGTCAGTACTGGGACCATTACTGTTTTCACTTTACATACTTCCATTGGGAACTGTGTTTAGAAAGCATAACGTTAATAGATAGATAGATAGATAGATAGATAGATAGATAGATAGATAGATAGATAGATAGATAGATAGATAGATAGATAGATACTTTATTAATCCCAAGGGGAAATTCACATAATCCAGCAGCAGTATACTGATACAAAGAAACAATATTAAATTAAATAGTAATAAAAATGAAAAAAGTTAGCATTTACTCCCCCGGGTGGAATTGAAGAGTCGCATAGTGTGGGGGAGGAACGATCTCCTCAGTCTGTCAGTGGAGCAGGACAGTGACAAAAGTCTGTCACTGAAGCTACTCCTCTGCCTGGAGATGACACTGTTCAGTGGATGCAGTGGATAATTCATGATTGACAGGAGTTTGCTTAATGCCCGTCGCTCTGCCACAGATGTTAAACTGTCCAACTTTACTCCTACAATAGAGCCTGCCTTCTTAACAAGTTTGTCCAGGCGTGAGGCGTCTTTCATCTTTATGCTGCCACCCCAGCACACCATCGCGTAGAAGAGGGCACTCGCCACAACCGTCTGGTAGAACATCTGCAGCATCTTATTGCAGATGTTGAAGGATGCCAACCTTCTCAGAAAGTATAGTCTGCTCTGACCTTTCTTACACAGAGCATCAGTATTGGCAGTCCAGTCCAATTTGTCATCCAGCTGCACTCCCAGATATTTATAGGTCTGCACCCTCTGCACACAGTCACCTCTGATGATCACAGGGTCCATGAGGGGCCTGGGCCTCCTAAAATCCACCACCAGCTCCTTGGTTTTGCTGGTGTTAAGATGTAAGTGGTTTGAGTCGCACCATTGAGTCGCACCAAAGTCTTTGATTAGCTTCCTGTACTCCTCCTCCTGCCCACTCCTGATGCAGCCCACAATAGCAGTGTCATCAGCGAACTTTTGCACGTGACAGGACTCTGAGTCATATTGGAAGTCTGATGTATATAGATTGAACAGGACCGGAGAAAGTACAGTCCCCTGCGGCACCCCTGTATTGCTGAACACAATGTCAGACCTGCAGTTCCCAAGACGCACATATTGAGGTCTGTCTGTAAGATAGTCCACAATCCATGCCACCAGGTGTGAGTCTACTCCCATCTCAGTCAGCTTGTCTCTAAGGAGCAGAGGTTGGATGGTGTTGAAGGCGCTAGAGAAGTCCAAAAACATAATTCTTACAGCACCACTGCCTCTGTCCAGGAGGGAGAGGGATCGGTGTAGCATATAGATGATGGCATCCTCCGCTCCCACCTTCTCCTGGTATGCGAACTGCAGAGGGTCGAGGGCGTGGCGGACCTGTGGCCTCAGGTGGTGAAGCAGCAGCCGCTCCATGGTCTTCATCAGATGTAACGTCAGAGCAACAGGCCGGAAGTCATTCAGCTCACTAGGACATGATACCTTTGGGACAGTGGCGATACAAGATGTTTTCCAAAGCCTTGGGACTCTCCCCTGTTCCAGGCTCAGGTTGAAGATGCGCTGTAGAGGACTCCCCAGTTCCAACGCACAGGCCTTCAGCAGTCGTGGCGATACACCATCTGGACCCGCTGCTTTGCTGGCATGAAGTCTTTTCAACTCTCTGCTCACATGGGCTGCTGTAATTGTGGGTGGGGATGTCTCACCTATGCTGGTATCAGCAGAAGGATGGTTGGAGGATGCAGTACTCCGAGGTGATAGTGGGTTAGGGTGATCAAAACTATTAAACAAAGTGGTTCATTTGGTTTGCTCAATCCACGTCTGTCTCGATGGCGGCACCCCGCTTCGAGCTGCAGCCAGTGATAATCTTCATCCCATCCCACACTTCCTTCATGCTGTTGTTCTGCAACTTCTGCTCCAGCTTTCTCCTGTACTGCTCTTTCGCCGCCCTGAGTTGGACTCGGAGTTCCTTCTGCACGCGCTTGAGCTCATGCTGATCACCACCTTTAAAAGCCCTTTTCTTCTGGTTCAAAAGGCCCTTGATGTCACTTGTAACCCATGGCTTGTTGTTAGCATAGCAGCGTACTGTTCTTACTGGAACTACAATGTCCATACAGAAGTTGATGTAATCAGTTGTGCATTCAACAGCCTCTTCAAAGCTCTCACTATGTGACCCCAGCAGTTTATCCCAGTCTGTAGTTCCAAAGCAGTCTCTCAGAGCCTGCTCTGCCTCAGGGGACCACTTCCTGAATGAGCGTGTGGTTGTAGGTAGCGCCCTCACTCTTGGTTTGTATTGAGGCTGTAGCAGAACCAGGTTATGATCTGCTTTCCCAAGCGCAGGCAGCGGGGTGGCGCTGTATGCGTCTTTAACGTTTGCATACAGTAGGTCGATAGTCCCGTTTCCCCTGGTGTTACAATCCACATACTGGGAGAAGGCAGGTAATGTTTTGTCCAGCGTTACATGGTTAAAGTCTCCAGCGATTAGCACAAGTGCCTCAGGGTGCTGCGTTTGTAACTTAGCAACTGCGGAATGGATGATGTCACTCACTATCTCCGCGTTCGCTTGAGGGGGGATGTAAACAATAACAACAATCACGTGTCCAAACTCTCTGGGCAAGTAATAGGGACGCAGACTTACGGCCAACAGTTCGATGTCCCTGCAGCAATTGGAGATTTTAACGTTTACATGTCCTGAGTTGCACCACTTTGTATTGACATAGAGAGCGAGTCCTCCTCCTTTCTTCTTCCCGCAGGTACTTGCGTCTCTGTCCGCTCTAACTGTGCTAAACCCGGGTAGCTCCATGTTAGCATCTGGGATGGTAGTTGTTAGCCACGTTTCACTAAAACACAGCAAGCTGCATTCTCTGTAGGTTCTGGCATTTTTCACCAGCACAGCCAGTTCGTCGATCTTATTTGGTAGTGAGTTCACATTTCCCAGGATCACAGAAGGCACCGACGGTTTATAACGTCATTTTCTCTTAAGTTGTCTCGATTTAATCTTATCTTTTATCTTTGCGCCGGCTCGGCTGCCCCGATATCGTCTTCTTACCTCGTCAGTTAAATAAGGAACCACACCGGCATGAGCATTTCTTCTCAGTGCTTTAAGCTGACTACTTGAATAGGCGATTCTCGTAGTGTAAAAATCCATGTCAAGTAGTAAAAATAGTAAAAAAAGTGTCCCGGGAGCGATTCCACATAAAAGAAAGTGGTAGAAGTGATCAGTGAAATAGAGAAAAATAGAGATAAAAAGGTAAAAAGATAAAGTCATATACGGAGCTGCTGGAAAAGGCTGCCACTCGGATGCGGCGCCGGAAATGACAATAATGAACTAATTTTCACACATATGGACTAAATGGCATTTCTTTGATGCTGGCCTTAATTAAATGTGTTAGTGAGTTAAAGGAGTGGATGGATGAGAACTACTTATCTTTGGACACAGATAAAATGAAAATGTTAATTATTTGGAGGGAATGATGCTGATATTAACAATATTTTATCATTATTTAAGTTATTTGATTTCACCTTTTACAGAATCAACCTAGGCTTTATCTTTAACAAGTGTTGTTTAAAGCCTACATTACAAAACTACCCAAAAAATGTTTATTCTACCATCTTATACAGTAAATGTAAGAAAATTAAGATGTTTTCTAAATATGTAGGATCACAAAAAATTAATTAATGCATTTATTTATAGCATGATTTACTACTGCAATTCAGTGTTCACTGGCAGTTCAAATTGTATTTTATACAACTATCAGCTAAACCAAAACCCTGTTGCAAGAATTATTACAAAGACCAGAAAGTAAAAACATATAACTCCAGTTATTATGTCTTTACACTGGCTGCCATTTAACTTTAGGGCAGGTTTCAAAAACATCCTTTTAACATATAAAACCTTAAATGGCCAAGGACCTACTTACTTATCGTGA
Organism: Polypterus bichir lapradei; assembly: GCA_026402145.1. Taxonomy (NCBI): domain Eukaryota; kingdom Metazoa; phylum Chordata; class Cladistia; order Polypteriformes; family Polypteridae; genus Polypterus; species Polypterus bichir. The sequence continues at coordinate 1,852,822 of JANRMT010062831.1, forward strand.
CTTACAAACCAGAGTGCACATTAAGATTTCAAGATGCTTGCTTGCTTATGATTTCAAGGATTAACAAACAACACTGGGAGGGCAACCTTTTAGTTACAGCTGTGGAATTATCTGCCTGCTACTATAAGAGATGCCCCTTCAGTTTCAGCATTTAAATCCAGGCTGAAGAATCACTCACTCACTAATTCAGTTTAGCATAGCTTGACTAGAGCTGATTAGCTGTGCATACTGCATCTCATTGTTAGTCATTAGTACTAAAACATAAGTAATCCAATATTTATAAACTGTCACTAACCCTCTCCTACTCTGCTTCTCTTCTCGGTATTATCATGTGGAAGTTGGTGCCACTGCTCTACTGCCAAATTGTTTGCCTGTCCTTAGAAAAGTCTTCTCAGATAAAGGAGCACTATAATCATCAGGATCCTTTCATCAGATTGTCCCAGATAGAAGTGACTCAGCTGTAGATTTGTCAGTAGGGAGGAGGAGGCTAAATGGCTAATTGGCTGAGGTCTTAAGGACTCTGACGGTGTCTGGCTTATCTCTGACTTCTTCTCTTACAATCTGGCAGTGGTTCTGCAATTAACTGATGGGCAGATGTTGTTTTTCATTTATCTTAATTAGTTTCTTCTTTATTTTTGATGTATTTGAACAGATCTGTATCCTTATATGATAATTATATATTTATAATCTATTCTTGCATTTTGACCTTGAGAGTTTTCAAAGTGGTGGCTCTGCGGCTAAGGATCTGTGCTGGTATCCAGAAGGTTGCCGGTTCGAATCCCTGTCACTTCCAAATGAGATCCTATCCTGCTGGGCCCTTGAGCAAGACCCTTAACCTGGAATTGCTCCAGGGGCGCTGTACAATGGCTGACCCTGTGCTCTGACCCCAAGTGGTATGCGAAAACTAACAAATTCCTAATACAAGAAATCATATAAGGCAAAATAAAGAACAAAAAAAAAGTTGCACTTGGTGTGGAGCGCTGTGCAAGAACATATTATATTTCTGAGGTGGCAATGATAGATTGACCATTTAGCTCTGTGAAGAGGATTACTTGTATTCTGTTTTGTGTGTTGCATTAACCCAATTTTTGACACCCATTGCATACCCAACCTACCTCTCTCTCTCTGAATTGCCCTTCATTTTTTCAACTACAAGGTTTTTTGTGAGCTTTTTCTTACATTCTGAGCTGGGGGCTTTCAAATAATGGGCTTGTCAAAGCTCTTTCAGGCATTCCTTGTGTGATTTTAGGGTATAGAAGAAATAAATTGTTGTTGTCGTAATCTCACACATATAATACTGAACCCACCACACTTTGCACCACATCACTCTTCATAACCATCTCCCTGGTGCACCCACACCACGCACTGCATTGAAGCAATAATCACCATGGAGTCATTATTGCTTCAAAACGCAATAAGGTATGGAGGGATCCAATGTGAACACACCTCATTTTGTACCCTATCATTCTTCTTTGTACTTCAAACCTTCTTTGTACTTCAAACTTCAAACCCTAACCCTAACCCTAATTTTGCATAAGCAACACACAAACGTAGCCAGAGACCACATCAGGTCCAGGGCCTACATCATACAGGAGCTTATTGCCTATTGTCACTTCATGTGTTAATTCATCATTTGATACTGGGGTTTTCTCAGGTTGCCTAAAATGCAGTAGTTAAACCCCTACTTTAGAAAAATAATCTAGACCAGAGGTAGCCAACACGGTGCCCACGGCCACCTGGTCGCCCGCAGGGACCATGTGTGTTGCCCACAGGACATGTTCTAAAAATAGTACCAGACACCATGAAGCTCTGTCTAAAAATTGTATTTAATTGTGTTGCTGTTCTTTTTGAATCAATAACAGTTGCATTGATGTAGATTGGGTGGTAGTCTGCGGTCAAAGTTCAATATCATGCGCAAGACAAACCTCCATCTCACCCTTTGCTGAGACAAGCAAACGGGTGCAGCTTCGATGGGGAGTTAGACTCAGTTTTTATCTCCTAAAAAATTAAAAAAACATGGCAGAAAAGTTAAGGAAAATTTCCATTACATTAATAATATCACTAAAGGTGAACCGAGAAACTAAGTAATTCAGGAAGTTTGTATCAAACAAGTAGCCCTTTGTATTACTCAGTACCCTTGAAGTAGCTCTCAGTTTCATAAAGGTTGGTGACCCCTGATCTAGACTTTTCTGTCTTTGTCAAGTTTAGACTTATTTCTAACCTGCCTTTAAGTAAAACTCTAGATAAAGCAGTTTTTCAATAATTAGATAACTATTTAATAAGCATTTTATTTTTAACAGGTTTCTATCAGAATTTAGAACAAATCATAGTACAGAAACTACACTGGCCATGGTAGTATAGTAAATCATTTGTTCTTGGTCTAATAAACCTAAGCACAGCATTTGATTTGATTTGACTGCAGTATTCTTATAAGTCGTTTTATTAGTGGATGGGTCTCTTAGGCAGGGTGTTGGTTTCAGTCTTTTTAACAGGTAGAAAATTATTTGTTAGTTGTGGTGATTGTAGTTCAGGGATCTATGATATAGTATATCATTTAACACAAAGATATATTCTAGGCCTATTGTAATTTTCAAATTACAAGGGAAAATTGAAGTAAATGAAATATGCATGAAATACACACAAAAATTACAGTCCCGTCTCTAGGCGCAAATATTAATGCCCCCCAAAATTCTGCAGTGACTAAATTGTTCCCATCTGCAACAAACTGTTACATTTGCATAAATAAATTGCAGTAAGTGAGAAGGGATGTGATGCAAAGGCAACTGTATAAGGGATGTGTAATGTTTGTAACTAGCAACAAAAGTGGAAAAGCCCTGGGATAGTTCATTAATTAGTAAATGGATTCAACTTCCATCAAATATTTTGGACAATACTGTACTGACACTTGATTCATCTTGTGTAGCTCCTGGTCATTTCCCAACAATGTTCATACCTTAGATGATTGAACATTAAGAGAAGGAAGCCCACTTATCCAGAATTGAGTCATGGGAGCACTGAAGCCTGTTCCAGCAAACACCATGAGCAAAGCAGGAATCTCGGGATGTGGCTTTAATCCTTTGCAGGGAAGGAAATTCTCTTCTACAAACATAGGATTGAGGTTCAAAACACTGATAACAGAGCAGCTTAGTGAAGAAGTACTTATTCCTTGTGTACCTCCTATAATATTGTAAAAAAGAATGGAGCAGTGAACACTACCGTCTGGTTTATTTTAAACAGAAGGATGGAATACAAGTGTTCTATTTTTTAAACAAAACTTTGTTTTACTATTTCCTTTTTAAATACTCATTTGCCTTTCATTCACTTCTGTGGTTTGTCTTTGTCTCTGTTGAGGAATATTTTGGTGTCTTAAGCTGACAATGAATAGTAAAATAGTTTTCCATCTGCTGACACGATTAAAATCACATTGATTCAACCTCCTGAAAGTATCTTGTGACCTCCAGAAGCGGTTTCACATACTGTACATTTGCAAGTGTCACTCATTTTGAGAAATCCAGTGAGTCTCACAAGCTCTTCTCACTGTTAAAAGGTATTCAAGAAAGCGACCCATTATCTTGTAAAAACGAGATAGGAAATCCCAATATTTTTTTTCACCTTGAGATGTAGAGCATCCGAACGATTTAATGTTGCCTAACTATGAAAAAATGTCTTTCCTCTGCTTTTTCTTAACCTGCCACCTATTGAGTAATATTTGTATTTTAAACATCATTGTGAAAAAACTGACAAAGGAGGCTACTTCCACATAAAACATAATACTCCTTACTACAGAACAATTAGTATTTTTTAAAAACGCACTCAAAAAGGTAATATAAGTGGAATCGTGCAGGTGCAAAACTTGTCTCATAGCTCTCTACTCCATCTTGTAAAAGGAAAAGAATTTTTACTAAAAGTTAAGAAAAGACATACCAGCATGTGAGCTCATAGTGCAAGCTCTCACATAACTGGCACTGTATCTCTAGGTCCTGTGATGGAATTCTGAGATTATTAGAGACTACATTCAAAATTTTGTACATCTGTGTAACAATGTGTTCTTCTGGTTTCTATGTCTCTGCTAAATGCCATTTGGTATGGGATTCATAAAAGCAGTCAAATGTGTCCGTTTATTTTATTACTACATGCATTACAAAATACATTCCAATAGATGGTGCACTGCAAACATTAATGTTGAATATACTGAAGTCTATGTTAATTACTTAGATGGGTAGCACAGCTAGTAAGTAATAAAACAATAGCAACAACAACTGAAATAATCATCCTCAGACTGGTGTAACATTGTAGGCACAGGTAGGATAAAATTAAACATTCAGCAAGGCATATAGCTGTATGAGTTGACTGCATTGCTAAAACTTGATATAATTCAAGCTATATCATGAAATTGTTCATTGACTGGATGGCGAGATCCCCTTATTTGCAAACTTTTGTGTGGATACAGGAATAATGGGTAAATGTATACCACATCACATTTATATTCATATAATTGTTATATTTTGTAATTATATTAGACTAGTTTGTTTATTTCAGCAATCTAAATTATTTGATATGTTTACGGTGAACTGTTTGGTTAGATTACTGTCACCATCACAGTAAGTCATCTTTTATATTGGTGGATTAAATAGAAAGTTTCTCACAAATGTGATGGAAAAGAAGTTCTTTTCACTTCTGTGACTTGTGACATTTGGAGAAATGTTAAAAAGAAAGCCAGTTATTACAGCCCAATTGCTACATGTTTTTTGAAATGGCATGCCTCATGTGCACATTTTTCTGAGAAAGTCTTACAGAGTGGCTCCTCCCTCTTGTCCATAGCTGTTTACATACAGAAACACCCATAATGTCTCCAGTCTGTAGTAATATCGTCTTAGAATAATCCCAGTGACCTGCCATTGTAAGCTGCTAAATTCACAGATGCCCTTCACTGCAAGCAATTTGAAGTCAGCATGTAGCACTCCATTCATCCTCCAATCCTGCTCATTGAGTAGGCATGTGGGAAAGCTGGTGCTTACCCCAAAAAGCATTGGGCATAAGGCTGGAACAACCTGTGCAATAGGGAGCAAACCCATCGCAGGTTGATTACTGACACACCAGAGCTAATTTGGCATTTCTAATTAACCTAGTCTGCATATCTTTTAGACTGTGAAAGAAAACCTGAGCACCCAGGGGAAATTCACATGAACATAGGTAAAACATGCTGTTGTTGTGCACTGACTTTTGACAATGCATTCTAGTTTTCTGTAGTTCTCTCACTATAGCCAGGTGAAGATCAAATAATATTTCGGGTGCAAGACCCATCCCACATCTGTGAAGTGTTATTACTAACTCTCTGAAGTGAACGGAATCTGCCTAAAGCTTCCCTAACCCCACCCTGTCCAGTGCATGACATACACCAATCAGCTATAACATTAAGACCTCCCATTTAATATTGAGTAGGTCACTATTTTGCTGCCAAAATAGTCCTGACGTGTTGAGTAATGGACTCCAATAGACCCCTGAAGGTATGCTTTGGTATCTGGCTCCAAGCCATCAGTAGCAGATCCTTGATCCTTGTAAGTTGCGAGGTGGGGCCTCCTGCACATCATATGCTTGATTAGAATGAGATCTGGAGAATTTGGAGGCCAAATAAACAACACAAACTCATTTTGTATTCCTCAAACCATTCTTCAACCATTTTGCAGTAGGGCAGGGAGCATTATTCTGCTAAAAGCGGCCATTGCTATCAAGGTATACCATTTCCACAAAATTGGATGTACTTGGTCAGCAACAATATTTAGGTAGGTGGTACATGTCAAAGTAATATCCACATGAATGGCTGGACCCAAGGTTTCCTTGCAGATCATTCCCCAAAGCATCACGCTCATTCTGCCGGCTTGTGTTCTTCCCATAGTGCATCCTGATGCAACGTTTTCCCCTGGAAAGAGAACCACACGTACCCAGCCATCCACATGATGTAAAAGAAAATGTAATTCATCACACTAAGCCACCTTCTTCCACTGCTCTGTAGTCTGGTTCTGATGCTCAAATGCCCATTGTAGATGCTTTTTTGCTGGTGGACAAAAAGTCAGCATGGGCACCCTGACTGGTCTGCGGTTACCCAGCCCCATACACAACATACTATGATGCACTAGGTGTTCCAATACCTTTCTATCAGAAGCAACATTACCCAGAAGGGGTAGGTTATGGCTGAATTCACCCTAGAGTATTTTTAGTCGACCAATGAGGAACATTTGTACCAAGTTTCATGAAAATCGCTACAGCCGTTCGGACGTGATGCTGGAACATACATACACACGTTGAATTTTATACATATAGATAAAACTGAATAATAAAAAATTCAAGTGACAATAGGATACCAAGGGAAAATGATTCACCGGCATTTCTGTGCCTGCTTATACCCCTTCAACGATATCTTTTACACGTAGCAAAAATTTACACCGGGTGTTACAGACTCAAATCAAAGGCTTCTTCTTTTTGGATGCATACACCGTCAGCATGGCACTGCCAGGCCTAAACACTACCAAGCAGAATTGTGTTGTGGTGCAGCAGTATATTAGCTATGAAGAAGCTGTCTGTTGTTACAGTTCTGCCTTTGTCCAGAAACGGCTCCATAGACTTTATCACTACAGACTCTGAAAGTCTTTGCCCTGGGTTGTAACTCAAAACCAAAGGTGGGTAGTAATGAGTTACATTTACTCCGTTACATTTACTTGAGTAACTTTTTAAAAAAATTGTACTTCTAAGAGTAATTTTACTGCACCATACTTTTTACTTTTACTTGAGTACATTTGTGAAGAAGAAACGCTACTCTTACTTCGCTACACTGGGCATCACTCAACTCGTTACTTTTTATACATTACACTATATTTTTGCCAGAGAGAAGTCGCCAGTGGATCCACTACATGGCTGTTTCACCAATCAGATGTAGCAACAATAATCACATGACTACGTTTCACCAATCAGACGTAGCCATGCAGTCACAAGACCACACACAAACTTCCTGCATCCGCAGCCTGCAAGAGACTTTTTAGTCATGCGGGGCTCCTATTCACTGCTAAACGGTTACAGCTTCACTACAAGAACCTTGAGAAGCTTAACCATCACTTCACTAAGTGAAGAACTAGCACATTTTAACCAAACATGCAGAGACAGTCATGGTAAAGTGAGACGTCTTGTAGATGCACAAGTTGCCTTGTTCTGTTATTTTCTATCAGCTGTGCTATTTGGAGGGCAAGTGTGTGACGATGCCGGTCCCCTACAGACTCCCTCTTCCCGCTTGGGAGTCTGCTGAACCCACTTTGTTGATAGTTATGACCAAGATGAGCTGACATATGAGGATAATTCACTGATGAGGCTAGAGGATGGTGGAAAAAGTTCTCAAGTGCTTTTATTAAAAAACAGTCAAAACAAAAGTAAAATCAACAAAAGTATCAATGGTGTAGTGTTCTAAAAATAGTACATATATAAATCCATAAAAATTATTGTGAAAAGTAAGGATAAAAAATCCATAAAGAAATATGTTAAAAATCCAAGGTTAAAATGCAGACTAACTCCTCGTGATCTCAGCCCAACTCCTTCTCATTCTCCTGGCTCACCCATTGCTCGTGTAGCTGGCGGAGACTCAGCAGCCACAAGCTCCTTTCGGCCGACCTCCGTCTTTCTTTGATTTCCCCTTCTTTTTTTTGTGCTGACCCTTTTATATACACTCCCGTCTCCGTGGGCCTTAATCACACGCCACAGGAAGCCAATGAAGCAATTGAGAACGATTGCATCCGCACGTGCAGGTACAACTCGCTCCAACTAAATCAATCAATTGCGCCCTCGGAGAGTGACACGGCTTTATGGATTTGATACTGGCCTTTTTTTTTTTTTTTTAGCCACGGACCCGCTACACCACAAAGTGAATACAGTAATCCCTCGCTATATCGCGCTTCGACTTTCGCAGCTTCACTTTATCGCGGATTTTAAATGTAAGCATATCTAAATATATATCATGGATTTTTCGCTGGTTCGCGGATTTCTGCGGACAATGGGTCTTTTAATTTATGGTACATGCATACATACAAGGGACGCTATAGGCAGATGGCTTAGAAGCTACCTAATCAGAGTATGTATTACGTATTAACTAAAACTCTTCAATGATATACGATATGCTTCCCGCGCGGTGCTTGATTGTTTGCTTTTTTCTGTCTCTCTCTCTCTCTCTGCCTGACGGAGGGGGTGTGAGCAGAGGGGCTGTTTGCACAGAGGCTGTTTGCCTAGAGGATACGGACGCTCCTCTACAAAATGCCGCTTTATCGCGGTGCGTCGGCATACTTAAAAGCACAAAAGCACGTATTGATTTTTTGATTGTTTGCTTTTATCTGGTTCACTCTCTCTGACATTCTCTGCTCCTGACGGCGCTCCTTTGAAGAGAAGATATGTTTGCATTCTTTTAATTGTGAGAAAGAACTGTCATCTCTGTCTTGTCATGGAGCACAGTTTAAACTTTTGACTAAAGGGTGTTATTTCATGTCTAGAGGGCTCTAATAATGTTAACAGTGTGGGAGAGTTTATAAGAGCTTAAAATATATAAAAATAACCATACAAACATATGTTTGGTGATAAATCTTCAATTCTCTCTCTGAAATACGTAATATCTTTGGCAGAATCCATTTCATCGGCAGTAGTAAAGCATTTTTCTAATTAATTCTTGTGCTATCGATTCACCAATCAATAACTAGAGGGTGTGTTAGAGCCCACCCGCTCAACTTTGACGAGTGAAAGTGACAGTTTTATTTCAAGTCGTATTTCATGATGGTATGGAGGAATGTTACAGACAAAATTAAATAAATAAATAAGCAACAAAAAACATATTTCGTGACACATTTATTTATTTATGCTCTCATTTTATGACATATTTATTTATTTAGGCTCTTATTTCATGACACATTTATTTATTTATACTGACATTTCACATTACTTTTATTTATTTGCGCATTTATTTATTTATTTATTTAATTTTGTCCGAAATATTCCTCCATAGGGCGTCTTTGTTGTCAAAATGCAAATGCTACATGATAGTCTGATAGCGTTACAGGACATTGTATCTTTGATCTCCAATAAAACAAATAGCTCTGAGCAGGCATCAACCATAGCACCCACTGTGGTCATCGCTGCTCTTGTGAAAAGAATGAAGATAAGCGCCATCAACTCAGAGAGGGAGAGGCAAGTTCATTGTATCATGTGAACGTCACGGGCAGAATAAAACTGAATAATAAAAAAAAAAATGCTAACTTTTACAAGTAGTCAAAATTTACACTGGCCATTTTTATTATATTATAGTAATAATAATAGCAGCTCACTAATCAAAACGCAGAGCACCCATACCTTTTGGTTATAAGACAGCAGTTCTTACATCTGCACCATTGAAGAATACATATCAACTTTCTGTTAATTGACATTTGAGCTTGGGTTTTTAACTAATTGAGAGAAACATGTAAAATTAAAGTTTTTTTTCTCCTTTGGTTATATTCTTGAGTAAAAGCACATGTATTTATTTGATATTTGGACTAAAGTCTACACACATTATGCACTTCACATCATTATTAGTATTACATGAAAAACATTTCTGTTCTAGGTATGTGTTCAGCATTTCTTGCCTCTCATTTCCTGTCATCATACATTTACACAGATCATTGTAGACACGGAACACACATGAACTGATATATTATTTACCGTATACAACTCCAGGCACCTCACACCCAGAATAACACACTTAAGCTCTGAGAATTTTGTGACTGACTTCTGCTCCGTCAGTGGAGGATGGGATAGCAGACAGCTTGCTGCTTGTGCTGATTGACACATTTGCAATACAAAAGATGCTGATGAAGAGGTGCAAAGGAATTTAAGGTGGTCCAGGATTATGACTTTTTTGGTAGGCTTCAGGGATTCTAGTGTTAAGAGGAGACATGACTGAAGTGTTTAAAATTATAAGGGGAATAAATATAGTGGATCAAGACTGTTACTTTAAAATTAGTTCAACAAGAACATGGAGACATAGTTGGAAACCTGTTAAGGGCAAATATCATGAAATTATTAGAAAGAATATTAGAAAGTTTTTCTTTACACAGAGAACCACAGACACATGGAATAAGTTACCAAGCAGTGTGGTTGACAGAAGGACTTATATATACTTGATGTTGCTTTGGGAGAATGAAATTGATAGGACTGATAAGCTTTAATGTTCTCATCAAAAATTACTTTAATGGTCTAATGTTCTTTGTTCCGATAACAGTTATCAAACAGGTAATGCATGCATGTTCCACTCCAGTCTTTGTCCTATAGGCCACCTGGAGCCACTGTAATTTTTCTATCTCAACGGAACTCATATAGGAACAGCCTCTCAAATGTTTTCATGATTTGAAACGGAAGTGTAACTGATCTACAGTTATCAGGTGAAGAGATGCTTGCTTTCTTTGGAACTGGAACAATGCAGGAGGCATTCCACAGGAATGACACTTTCTGCAGACTTAGGGACAGACTGAATGGGTAACAGAGGATGCCACAAAGTTGGTCAGTACAGGCCATAAGAACTAGAGGACTGACTCCATCTGGTCCCGCGGCTTCTCCTGTGTGTAGCCTCCTCAGCTGAAATGAGCATAGTCCAGCGTTTTTATTCTGTTAGTGCCATGCTCTGCCCTTCTTTTCTCCATAAAATATACATAGTTAGATCAACCTTTACTTGGAATGACAAGATACCATTTATTTTGAACTTGATTCTGATTCATGATTGGTTATAAAAGAGCTGTCCTTATCTGATTTAGGACTAACATCATTAGGCATTTACTATGGGGTTAGTATGTAGTTGGTTAATCCTATCCATCAACCCACCATTCAGGTTTGCTGTTGAAATTACTACTGATCTCAAGCTACCTTAATGAAATTATATTTGATAAACACATCCCTATCTTCTACGAAGCTACTCTCCATAATGATGACAAACCAATCTTTATTCCATGCTGGACAGATAAAGGTATTAATAAATTTGGTAAAACCTAATGACTCCCAGCATACAAAGTTCCAGTTACTGAGGACTTGTTGTGGTGTTATGGGTCCACAGCTCGTTCAGCAAAGGCCATTTTAAATAAATAATCACCGTTCTCGCGGTGGCTTAGTGTGGTGCCATAGCAAGCCTTGGGTGATCTGCGGTGTGGGCGTTTCTCACCTGTGCACCCGTGAGGAACTGCTCACATTCGTGATTATTCCCGTGGCTAATTGGTTACAGCTGCTATGGCCCCTCGCATTATAAAAGAAGCACGATTCAGTTGAGAGATCAGAAAAAGAAAAAAAAAAACAGAAAAGAAAGTAAAAGAGGACGGAGGTTACAGGGAGCGAGGAAGCAGGCGGTGCGTGCGTGTTGTGAGCTCGCGTACGAGCGCTCGAGAGCAGCTGCGAGGAAGCTGGGTGTTAGGCCGACACCCAGGTGTTGGAGTTGTTGTTGCTCCCGCTGAGCAACCAGGTAGCGGGAGTGACCAGGTGAAAGCGACGAGCCGCGTAAGGCCGAGATGGCAGCAGAAGTCAGGAGGCTTGGTGGTGGAGTCCCCAACGTGGGCGACCTGGCCGTTGGTGGAAATCAAGTCTCTGGGACTGGGATGAGTACCAGACCGGAGCCAGGGATCGGGAGGTCTCAAGTCTCGCGAAAGTGTGTAGAAGAGGGCAGCTGCAGAGAGCGTCTTGCCTGCTGCTAAGCCCAAACGGGATAAGCAGGTGAGACACTAACAGAAAAGAAGCACCGGACTTCTTGTTTTAAGAACTGCTTCCTAAAGAAGATTTTAACCTCTGGTTTTTAAAGGATTGTTTTTTTTCTATTTATTGGTTTTAACCTCCACGTTTTATAGGATTATTTATTGAACTTGAAAGCACTGCACTTTATTTATGGACACTTTGTTTTGATTGTCTTTTTAATAAAAGCACCGTTTCACTTTTTACCATCCCTTTACTTACTTGTTGCCTCCACTGACTTGCTCACTCAGTAACATTATCGACGGTGTTGGGTTCAAGGGCTTCCAAATATCAGATGGGAGTGTGGAGCCAGAACCCGCATCGTCACACTTGTACCTTCTTTTTCCATCTCTTATGTTTGAGACTCCAAATCACAAGAAAATGTAAGTGAGACCCCCTAAAATGACCCACAAACAGCTTCACTGGTCAGGCCAGGCCTCCTTTGCCTACCTGGAAAGGCCTCACCCCATCTTGCTTAATCCCAGCTCCACTAGCCTATTTCAAGCTTTTAAAAGAAAATTACACATCTTAAAAATGTATCAAAAAGCCCCACGATTAGGAGGGTGACTGTAAACTGGGCTTGTGAACATCAAATGATCTTCATAAAAAATTTTTCTTTGTTAATAAATACAACACAAGGAAATTCTCAAAAGAGCAAAACAGGAGAAAAAATAGTTACCTAAATGACAATCCTAATTAATAAAAATCAAAATACAAAATCTAGAAAACATATTCCTTAGGGCAGCACGGTGGCACAGTGGTAGCGCTGCTGCCTCACAGTAAGGAGACCTGGGTTCGCTTCCCAGGTCCTCCCTGTGTGGAGTCTGCATGTTCTCCATGTGTCCGTGTGAGTTTCCTCCGGGTGCTCTGGTTTCCTCTCACAGTCCAAAGACATGCAGGTTAGGTGCATTGGCAATCCTAAATTGTGCTTGGTGTGTGTGTGTGAGTGTGCCTTTTGGTGGGCTGCAACCCTGCCTGGGGTTTGTTCCTGCCTTGCGCCCTGTATTGGCTGGGATTGGCTCCAGCGGACCCAATATGTTAGGATATAGCAGGTTGGAGAATGACTGACTGACATATTCCTTATAACAGCAGAATAAAATCATGAAAGCCAACAACAAATAATAATTGTTACACCTCAAAAGATAATGAAATGCTTGACTGCTGAATCCTGCTTTTGGCTTGAATATAAAACCAGAAGGAGGAACCAGTAGTTGTGATATCAGAGTGTCCCTTTCCACAAGGAACATACTCACATTTATAGAATATATTATACACCACCACATAACCACATATGCAAACAATAAAAATAATATAGACACAAAAATAATAACTCAAAACAAACAAAAACAATAATAAAACATAAAATATACATAACATAACCTCAATGTAAGACAAAAACATCAATGAACAAGCAGCAGTCGTTAAGGAGCATATCTGGACAAGCATGCAATTGAGCACATAAGGCTATGATAAAACCTAAGGCAAGGTGTTATATACTGGTGACAAAAATGACTGAACTTCTAATATACTTAACATTTATAGAAACTTGTCCAGAGATCATACTCACCTCTTTTGGAAGAGCCATAGTAAATATGGGTCCATCTCGTCCTATAAGTCTTGCATGAAAATAATCACTGCATGCAGCAAGCACTGAACAATGAGCATGAAAGAATTGATCTTCCACCATTACAGTCATATCACAAAGAATGCCTTGTTGTCTTTGTTTATTGAGATGCTTTAGAACATTGGAACTGTGAATTGATGACTGATATGTATAGACTGAATTGTTCAAGCTTTGCAGAGCCATTCTGTTCGCTGCCTATTAAAAAAGAGTAATTTTATAGTTAAATTTATAAGAAGTAATTAAAAACACAAAAATAAACAAAGTTAACTGAATTTACCTACTTATTACAGTTTAATTCATTTTTCCTCTCTAACTTTGTTAAACTGTATGTTTAAGACATGAGATGGAATTTAACTGAAATGTCACATTTGTATATTTATAAATAAAATTGGATTGGATTTAACTGAACATCTCCTTCTCTGAAACAGATAATGTAAACATACTACATACTACAGGGCCATGTAGGTTTGGATTTTTTTTCTCCCTAAATAATAAAAACCATCATTTAAAAACTGCATTTTGTGTCTACTTGTGTTATATTTGACTAATGGTTACATGTGTTTGATGATTAGAAACATTTTGTGTGACAAACATGCAAAAGAATAAGAAATCAGGAAGGGGGCAAATAGTTTTTCACACCACTGTATTAGGAAAAAAAAAATGTAATTTTTTGCAAGCCCTCAAATGTGGCAAAAAGAAAAAAGACGTTGCCAGTGAATTCGGAATTTCGCCATCGACACTGTCAACTTTCTTGAAAGACTGAGCAAAAAAAGAAGAAAATTCTCGGGTTGTAAACGTATGTGAACTGCTGCATTTAAAGACGTTGAAAAAGTAGTTTTCATGTGGTTCAGTGATGCTCGTTCAAGAAACATTCCTATTAATGCGGCACTCATTCAAGAAAATGTGAGGTTTATAAACTCTCTTGGGACCTCCCCCAACTAGACAGAACGCCGAAGTGCGTCCCGAAGCGGGATGTAAGCGTCTGTACGGGGCAATAGCATACGGTTCGTCTCTCGGTCAAAGTAAACAGATAAGATCTCGATGGGTGATGTAAGGTTAATAACACATACATTATAAATGCAGATAACAGGATTACTTGGTCTCTGACCTGGCCATGACCCTGCCTGACTGCTGTGTCTGTGTATAGCAGAGTGGCAGATCACGCTACAATAAATAACTGTGCCGTTCCTGTTTCAAGCTGAATAAAGCTGGTTTTGCTGAAGTACTGAGACTAAGCCTCGTGTTTTGGGGTGCAAGACAGGGACTTATAGCGAGACCCTGATCTTTTACGATTTACTTCTGTGGCGCTTCACTGCACCGCTGTGAGCCTGCTATTGCCCTGCCCCAACAACGGACAAACAATCTTCCACAGATGCTGCAATCACGCTTTGGGATGCACTTCAGCGTGTCCTTCTGGTTGGGTGGGGAGTGGGGGATCCCAAAAGTGTTCAGAAACCTCACAATAAGAAGAAGAAGAAAAGGCTTAGTAAAATATCCAGAGGTGCTTGTCAAAAGTTGTATTGCACTGAACATGTCTTAGAAAAGGAATAAATAGTAAACAGTTTTTGTAAACCAACTATACTTTCTGTCCACTGACATGTTAAAGTGACTTTTTAAACAACTTTACCATCATTAAACTGCATAATATTTAAACTAATAAAAAATAACAATAAAATAAATAATAATGCAACCTTCAATAATAATACTATTACTTCAAGACTTCAAGCCCAGGTGCATTACACAGTATTCACCAAATAAAAATAAAATAAAATAAAACAAGTGCAACTTGGTGATAACATCTTTAACCATCATTAAGGCAAATTGCATTAATATGGACCTTGCTTGAAGCTAAGCTACATACATAAATAATAAAACTGCAACTGGCATTTATAATGCTATTTGTGGTATAGCCCTACGGAATCGTATTAGGGCCACAGTGAAGAAAACAAAATATGGACACAGAAGAAAAAAACAAACTATATGTGTCGAGAATAAAGTCGACATGTTGACTTTATTCTCAACATTTCCACTTTAAATTTGATGCTTATGTCAAGATTAAAGTCGACATTTCCACTTTATTCTCATAGTTTATTTTATAATTAAAGTAGAATGTCGCAAACTAAACTTCATCCTAAAATCAATGTTTAATTTACTAGATTTTCTCAAATCCCATCATAAGTTAATGTAGCACATTAAATGCTTTGTGTTGTGTTCCCCGACCCAGTTGTTAATCACTACGCTTCTGTCCACCCTGGCCATCAGACCTTATTCTTATTCTGTGTTAATTAATGATGACTTATTGTATTTTCTTAATGTGTCTTTTATTTTTCTGTTCTTCATTATGTAAAGCACTTAGAGCTACATTTTGTTGTATGAAAATGTGCTATATAAATAAATGTTGTTGTTGTTGTTAAACTGACTCCTCCGCACTAAGAGGAGGCATCGGCAGCGATCACCGCACAGAATCCATTCACTTCATGAAATTCCTTCTCTTTGAAACTTTAGAATGCTAAGATATATACTTGATATCATTTTCATGATGAAATGCATTAAAGCATGTATTAAACATGCACAGTAGTGTGGTGGTAGTGCTGCTCCCTCGCAGCAAGGGGTCCCCAGGTGTATGTTCAGTGTAGAGAACTTTATGGCAGGTGTGACGAGGCTCCAAAAAACTGGATGTATGAATGGTTATCGCACAGGTTTAACTTAAATATTTTGTAAATGTTGGGTTTGTGATCTGGTGGTCGGAGACACAAACACAGAATTCAATGGATGTTCTTCTGAGCGGGCTTTCTTTATTGCATGAGTGCTGTCTGTCTGGCGTACCAAACCCTCAGCTCCTATCCTTCCTTTTTCTTTCTCCATCTAACCAATCACCACACAATAAACGTCGATGTGAAATTAAGACTAGTTATAAACTTAGCCCATGGAGTGTTCAGAACTTTACAAATATCTTCGTTATACATGTTTAATTATGAAATCCATTCAGGGTTGTACCCATACCAGAAAGCATTGTGCGCAAGGCAGGAACAAATCCTGAACGCCAGCACATTGCAGGGTGAATACGAGCAACACAAACACTAGCAGGGTCAATATAGCATAACAAAACCAGGCAGGGTACACCCAAGACCCCCTTGCAGCAAGGCAGCAGTGCAACCTCCACGCCGCCGTGCCCCCACATGATTAATATATGCTTTAATGCATTTCATCATGAAAATTATATCAAGTATTTATCTTAACATTGTAAATGTTCAGGGAGCAGGAATATCATGAAGTGAATGTATTCTGTGCGGTGATCACTGCCGGCGTCTCCTCAGTACAAGAGGAAGTCAGTTTAAGAAGCACGTACCGATTTAACATGGCTCTGGGAACACTTAACATAAAGCATTTAAAGTGCTATATAACTTATTACAGGGTTTGAAAAATCTAGTAAATTAAATATTCATTTTACAATGAAGTTTAGTTTACAATGTTCTACTTTAATGACAAATTACGAGAATAAAGTCAACATGTCGACTTTAATCTTGACATAAACGACGAGAATAAAGTAGAGATGTCGAGAATAAAGTCAGCATGTCTACTTTATATCGTCATAAGCATCGAGATTAAAGTGTAAATGTCGAGAATAAAGTCAACATGTCATCACACTATTACACTGTACCCAGGTACATTACACTGTATTGAAGAAAAATAAAACAAGTACAACTTGACAGTATTATCCAGTAGTATAAAAACAGTATTCACACATTTGAACATAATGGTTCACATCCAACCTTTTTAAAACCAAAGTATCTCCAGGCAACAGACGTGACTCCTTTTTTTCTGAAAAAGTTCTTCTGTGTCATCATGTACAACTTTATCGTCAGCTACAGCTTCGGAATGTTCTCTGTCCATTTTCACCGCACAATACCTACACTACCGTATGTACTCCGTTGCATGCCTATTTAGCGGTGTAGCAGTGATAAAGAGCCTCTGGGAGAGCTTCTGGAAGATGAGGTCGTTAATCAGCAAGGTCTTGTTAGTGATGGAGTGACCCTGTGTTAGGATATAGCGGAATGGACAATAACTAACTGACTTCTCATTTCAAAACTTTTGGTTTAACGTGCAATATAACTTGAATTTGCAAATTAGCTCTTACTTAAAAAAGTTTTTATGAGTAACAGTGCTCAAGTAAATAAGTGAGTCTGTTCCAAAATGTTTAGAATATTAAATAACATTTATTTATTCAGCACATATTCATACAGCAATGTAGGCCAAAGTGCTTTACAGGATGACAAAACAAAGTTACAAGAAGAGAACAAATTAAATACAGTATAAGCGATAATATTAAAGAATAAATAACAACACAACAAGGTAAGTTGAGATGACCGGAAGGACAGGAAAAATCAATTAATTAATTAATTAATTAATTAATTAATTAATTAATTAATTAATTAATTAAACTCTAGCTAGGCTGGAGAATAATAAACACTATCACAGTTTACTGTTAACGTTTTTTTTTTTTTAACCCCACATGGACAGCATAGCAGTCACTATTATCAGTAGTTACTGTACATCCTCAAAAGTGAGTGTGCTCACAATAATTAGGCAACATTCCTGTCATAAGAAAAATAAACTCACTAGTGCTATGATCTTGATTCAACATATCAGTGCTGACTTTTCATCAGTGAGAGAACAAAGTGCAACATGATAGTGGCTCAAATACATAAAACATATTATAAAACACACAATTCTCTTTATAATTTGCCAGTTAGTGATTCTACAACAGTATTTTCCAACCTCGGTCCTGTGGCCCCCCTGTCGCTGCAGGTCTTTGTCCCAACCAGCTTCTGTTTTTAATTGGATTCCTGGGCTAATTAAGTGATGTGTTATTTCCCAAGTTCTGTGTTTTGGGAACAATATAGAAATTAGAAAACTAAGTTTGGTAAAAAAAAATATATATATATTAAAATGTACCAAGTAGTTATATGGGAATAATGTATTTTTTTTCTTTTTAACAATATTTTTATCTTGATTTCCATTCTACTTTTCTAGGTGTTCTAATTATTTAATTACTCTATTATTTACTAATTAGTGGGTCTGATGCTAAAGTACTTGCAACCTTTGATTATTCAGTGTTGTTTGCCAGCATGTCTGTTCTGCTCATTTTTAATTGTCATTAATAAGATACAACGAAGGGGAAAAACTGCACAGAGTGAGAGAGAGAGAATATAATGAAATCAACAAAAGAGAGTTAGGCATTTAAATCTTTAGCAAAAGCAGAAATATTTCTAAATGTCTAATAAATGGAAAAATCAGGCTGTTGTGCTTTGCTGAATGTAGAATAAAAGAAAAATGATACCAGCTAATGACATGAGATCAGTGTTATCAGGTGTTGTCACTGATTAGGAATCTGGTTGGAACAAAAACCTGCAGTCACAGGGGGGCCACAGGACCAAGGTTGGGAAACACTGTTCTACAATCAGTCCATTTACATGCTCAGATGAATAAGTAACCCTGTTAAAACAAAAACCTGGTTTCTTAAATATCCACGTTTATATGTGCAGGTAATCTTCTCTAGTTCTCCTTTGTCAAAAAATTCAAAAACTGCACAGTTAAAACATCATTATTGGCCATCATGAATCTAAAACAACGAGCATGAAGCCTGTGATAATATTCTTGTGTTTAATAAATTAATTTAGTCCTTCATGTGCTGTAAACTTAACAACATTCATCTCCTTTTTACATCTCCAAACCGAGCCCCTGATTTTTTACACTTTGAACACTTTGCCACTGCCTCAAACAATCACACTGTTTCAACATATTTATAGCAAGCTGAATGAACACTAAACTGACACTTTATTAATATGTATATGTTAACAGACTGCATGCAGCACATTCATTTCTGTATGGCTCTGCAAATGACCTGGTATATGTGCTTCTTGCCTTTCACCCAGTGCTGCTGCGATAATAACAATGCAGAAATTTTTACTTCAATAAAATTAGTATTTCATTAGGATACACTTTAAAAAGTAATTGATTTATGTAATGCATGTTACCTTTAATGCATTACTGATTCTGAGATTGTGCTGTTAAACTTAGTACTGTACGTTCAGTTTATCAGCATAAATTTAGCAATTTCTGAAATACGGAGAGTGGCAAGTTCAACCAGTAGAAGGAATAATGCAATTACTTGAGCATATGCCTAAGAAAGTTGATCTCTGCGGATGCCTCTACCTGAGGCTACTAAAAATGTGTGTGGTGGCGAACAAGTGAACAGAGTAAAACAGGCATATGCTGACTACAAAATCCTTAATTGTGTTATCCACCAAGAAATCTACCCGTGTTACCCTGGTTTCTAAGAGAACAATAACCCAGCTTCTCTCACTGGAATAAGGGTTTACATGGCATTTTAGAAACTAGTGAATAACTGGGTTATTATTATTATTATTATTATTATTAAGACACATGTAATGTACTGAATGAGAACGTTTACAATTCAACTGGCTATGAAAATTCGATTTTTACCTATCCATAGGGAGGACACAGCACCTTTTAGGACTTGTTTTAACACCCTGGGGAAACTGCTGACAAACAATAAAGTAACTGTTATTATAATTAAAATGAAAACACCGCCCAGCCTTGTGTTCCTGGCACACTATTTTCAGTCTCGACTTCACAGCTCTTATTTTACTGACAGTCCAATATCTGGTCCCTGGCATTTGACAAAGAACATAATTCTGACTGGCACTTTGCAAATGCAGCCTCTGTGATGTATCCTTAGCCTTTACCTAATATTTAAGGTTATTAAAAGAGTATTACTTGAAAAACACTTAAAAAAAACTAGTCAAAGTACTGTTCAATGTAACACCAACAAGATAATTACTTTACTTTGGTACACAGTATCCACCTTATTAAATCGCTTTGATTAACTACAAGCATTGTAAACAGAAAAAGATAAACATGGTACAAAGGACCTTAGTTATTTTAAAAATGAATAAAATCTTTTGGGCATCTAGAGAGGTTAAACTGAAATAAGGGTCAGAAAGTCAAGAAAAGCTATGAGGGGTGGTCAATAATTTATCTGCCTTTGTATGAAAGAAAGTAGCAAGCATGTTGTGATAAATGGCAGAAACACCCTGTGAAGTTGAGGCACACAACTGACGATGTGTCCTGCGAGTAAAGCCTCCTGGCTGCCATCCCTCATAGCAGCCGTCCCACAAGATTTCCCCCCATTAGAAGCGATGCAAATATCAGGGATTGTAACAACTAGTCCTTTCATTGAATCTGAACAAGTCATGGCATGTAGTGACATGTCTCAAGGTTACTCATGCACAGTTGTTGCTCAGTGCGAGTCTAACATTCCAAGAGACAGGATGTCTGGAGAGTCCTTGTGCAAATCAAGTAAGAAAATGCTACATTTGGAGCAATGTTCAGTGATACAATTTCTCACAAAAGAAGGGAAAAAGCCAAAGGAGATTCATGAACACATGACTGCAGTTTATGGTGAGTCTGCCCCATCATCCTACAAAGTAAAATTTTGAGCAAACAGTGTAAGTGGGGTAGAGAGTCCATTGAAGATAACCTTCACACTGGACGGCTGTGAACGAAAGTTGAACATTTACTTTTTTCAGACAGACTAATTAAGGTTTCCTGAATAGCTGAAGAAATGGGCATCTCGGCAGGTACAGTTTGGAAAATAACTCATGAAAGGTTGGGTATGTCAAAGGTCAGTGCAAGATGGGTTCTAAGAATGCTGACACCAGCAGCCACGAGGCTCCAGTGCTGTCAGGAGACTTTGGAGATGCTCCATAAAGACCAAGTGAATTTTTTTCATTGTTTGGTGACTGGAAAAGTTTATGGATGTGGCGAGAGGGGACATCCAGGTGATGGGTGCAACACAGAAAGATGCAGAGGACAGGAAGATATGGAAAAAGTGGATCTGCTGTGACAACCCCTAATGGGAGCAGCTGAAAGAAGAAGAAGGTGACTGGGGATGAGACTTAGGTCTATCACAGAGATCCTGAGTCCAAAATGGATTCAATGCAGTGGAAGCACAAGTCATCCCCTACCCCAAAATAGTTCAAGACAGAAAAATCTGCAGGCAAAGTCACTGAAACTATCTTCTGGGATATTGAAGGACTTTTGCTTCTGGAGTTCATGCTGCACAAAACAACCACAACCGGGGTGAGTTATGGTAACATAATGATCACTTTGCGACAGTTAATCAAGGAGAAAAGACGAAGAAAACTCATAGCAGGTGTGCTGCTCATTCACAACAATGCACCAGTTCACATGTCACTTCAATTGAGGGCTATCATTCAAGAATGTGGATTCCAGCAGATGAACCATCTACCCTAGATTCCTGACCTGGCTCCATCAGATTGTTTCCTGTTCAGAGTTTTGAAGAAATCTTTCGGTGGACAGTGGTTTTCAAGTGATGAAGATGTCAAGGCAGCTGTAGCGTCCTGGTTCGAAGGACAAACAGAAGATTTTTTTTTTCAAAGAGGTTAAACTGATTGCAGGAAAAGTGGATGAAGTGTAAGGAGCTATCAGGGGACTATATTAAAAAATAAAACAAAATTTTTTTGAAAACTCTTTTCTTTTCTACTTAGGTAGATAAATTATTAAATGCCCCTCATACATGCCTTCCTGAACAAATGAGTTTTGTTTTTAGAAAGAATGAATTAAGAGAGCTAATTTCATTAATGTAGGGATGTCATTCCAAAGTCTGAGCTATAAAGCTGGAGCCTTTGTCACCCATAGAGCAAAGGTTAGTTTGGGGGCATAATGAGCTTGCGAAAGTCAATGGACCTAAGTGGCTGGACAGTGACAAAGAAGGTCACTGAGGTAGTCTGGTGCAAGGCCATTTAAATATTTATAGGTTATTAAAATAATTTTATATTCAACCCGGTAAGACACAGGGAGCCAGTGAAGGCAGAGTAGGATATGTATTATGTACTCCTTGCTGCAGGTCTATGAAGGGACACTTTCAGCCCAGTATTGAACCAAATGAAGCTGTGATAACTGATTAGAACAGGCCCCTGCCAGTAGGGAGTTATTGTAGTTCAAGTGAGATGTAATAAAAGAATGGACAAATTTCTTACCATTGAAAAATGAGAGGAATAAGTGAACACGAGATGTTACAGAGGTGAAAGTAAGAAATGTGATAAATGCGGATGGAACAAGACATGGGGGAAATAAAAAATGACACCAAGATTCGTAGCAGAAGGAGGTGGTCTGATGACATAATCACCAAGGGTGATTGAGAAGGAGCTTGTGTTCTTAAGCCAAGCTTTAGTGCCAATTAGCATGACTTCAGTCTTGTTAGTTTAATTTTAAACGCATTATACTGTTTCCAGGCAAGTTGTGAGATGAGAAAGCTCTGGTGAACTTTCATATTTAACACTGAAATAGATCACCTACATGTAAATGATAACCCAATCCAAAGCTACGAATAATGAGGCCAAGGGGAAGCATATAGATACAGAAGAGCAGGGGTAGAGGGAAGAGCCCTTAGGAGCTCCTTGTGTGACTGTTGATGAGCTGGATTTGCTGCGTCCACAACTAATAAACTCTTGTCGATCAGTTAGATAAGACTAAACCCACTGAAGTGCAGTGCCAGAGATATTCAAAATGTTCTCCATTCTGGACAGTAGAATATCATGCTTGACAGTATCAATTGCTGCACTAAGGTCTAACAGAATTAATATGCTGGTTTGCCCAGAGTCTACTGTCATGAGCAAATCATTAGTGACTTGAAGCAAAGCAGCTGTGCTGTGCTCTAAAACCAGACTGAAAGGGTTCATTCAGCTTATTACAAGTCAAGTAACTGGTGAGTTAGGAGGCCACACACACTCAAGAACTTTAGACAGAAAAGGTAAATGATAAATGGGCCAAAAATTGTTAAGATTGTTAGCATCAAGACCAGACTTTTTTAAATGCTGGGGTTACAGAAAAAATTTTCAAAGTGGCTAGAACAGAGCCGGCATCAAAAAATGTATTTATTGTTGTAACAGTCCAGATTATAGCATGAAAGCAGGATTTCAGAAGTTTGGTGTACAGATCATGTGCCTCATGTATAATGCCTTTCATAGAATTCACACTAAAACATGGCATATGGACAAAACTAGAAATGTGTGTATGCACCAAGAAGTTCAGATGCATAAAACTGTGCATAAGCAAAGTTCACTGCACTTTCCCATTGTAAATCCCAATCAACAAGAATTTTAACATGCATGCATGTGCCTACATCATCCTCCCAAAATTTCACTTATTTGAATATGCAAATCAATATAAGTTGCCCCTTCCATTCAGTGTTTTGTTAAAAGGCAATGGCAAAAGCACATGTAAAAAAGCAGAATTTCAGCAAATGTGAAATGGATGTCCTGTTCAGTGAAGTGAAAACAAACATACTATTTGGTGGCTTAAGCAATGGTATTAGCAACAAAAAGAAATTGATGGGTGTGGCACAGCATGGCATTCAAACCTTCAAATTCAGAAAGTCACGCAGTGCCTGAAATTAAAAAAAAAAAAAAAAGTGTTCACATATCAAAGACAACATGAAAAGGTGAGTAGCAGCCCACTGTCTGAGTGTCATACAGAAGCATATTAGGGCCATAGGGAAGAAAAAGCAACGACACAGTGAAGAAAAAAAAAGTTGAGGTCAAAATTAAGGTCAAAATGTTGACTGTAATGTCGAAAATTTGACTTTGATTTTGTTGCTTATTTTGTCATTAAAGTAAAACATTGTAAACTTCATCTTAAATCAATGTTTAACTTACTCTCAAACCCCATCATAACTAAAGTAGCACATTAAATGCTTCATATTCTATATGTTCCCAGTCATTAATTGCTACGTGCTTCTTAAATGGTCTTTCTCTTACAGGAGCGTGCAGCCAGCAAATGCGACACCAAATATATTACATTCATGTATTACAACTCTCTGAATATTTTGGAATGCATTTTTGATGTATACCTGATATAATTTTCATGATGAAATGCATTAAAGCAAGTATTAAAGCTGTGGCGACACAGTGTCATGGTAGAAGCGCTGCTGACTCGTATTAAAGAGAGTCACTTCCCGGGTGTACCTGCCTGGAGTTTGTATGTTTTCTTGGTGGGTTTCCTTGCCATGATTTGGTAACCTTCCAGAGCTATGCAGTTTTGAAGACACTACTAGAGTATGTGTGTGCTCATCCTACATTGAGCCGGTGCCCTGTCAAGGGATTGTTCCTGCTTGCTGGGATTGGCACAAACCTGGATGGAATAATTAAACATGTACAATGAAGACTTTTTAATGTTCATTAAAATTTCTGAACACTTAGTAAAACTAACTTTAAACATAGAAAAATTATCACAAAGACATTTATTGTGTTGTGTCAGTCCAGGTAAGCACTGAGCGTGAGGAAGGAACAATCCCAGGATGCTACACTAGTAATGTCAATTTAGTATCACCAAATCCCGTAACCTATATGCCTTTGGAAGGAAACCCAAAGCACGCAGAGGAAACCCACCAGAGAAACATATAAATTCCAGGCAGGGAACTCCCAGAATGTGTCACCCTTACTGCAAAGCAGCAGTACTTCCACCATGCCACCGTGCCCCCACATGTTTAATTATTAACAGTATACATTATTTAATGAAGTTAACAATTTATTTGTAAGATGTAATATACAGTACACACTTTAATCCATTTTGTGCATACATCCTAGGATTCTAACTGCACACAGCTCCAAGATGATAACTCTTGGAAATCTAAATCAACTTAGAAGCCAGCCATCATCATGGGACAAGAATTCAGTATGACCTATAAAGGCGAGCTCTCTTCTAATTCTTCTAACAATACTAAAGCAGCCAAGGTAGTTGTAATAATTTGGCCATTCCATGCACCATTATATTTTTACAGATTGATTACAATCAAGTTCCTTAAATTTGTAAACAATATACAACTAATTTTGGTGTACTTGATAAAGGCTGCATTATGGATGCGAATATGAAAAAGAAAGGGAAACTGCACAGAAACAGTAGCACTGCTTTGATGCTGGGTGACACCCATTTGCAAAACTAAGCAGAAATGTGTATATGCATAGTCTGAGGCAGCTGTGAAAATGTGTGTAGTTTTACATCAAGTTCAGTTTTTAAAGTAAATCTCGACATGAGCGTGGAAATGGGCATACATAACATTTATACGTGAGGCCCCAGGACATTAATAAATGTAGATAAAACTGGTGAAAATTTAGATGAGGAGCTGGATGGATAGGGAGACAGGATGAAATATAAAAGGAGGATGGAATTTTATTAGTTGAATTATTTATTTTTTAAATTTTATCACTGAAAAAGTGGACAATTTTTTACAATCTTCAGTGGAAGAGATGATGTAGCCAGAAGCAGGCTGACATAGCTTTATTAACCAAAGAGACTAAAACCCTCAGGTTATCATGGCCACTGTCTATTATTGTGCCGGAGTGTGTATTCATGGGTGCAGTTAGTAAAACATTTACCTCAGCCGCAGGCAACCTTTTGAATCTGCATTTGTAGAAAACTCTATTGCACCACAATTATGCATACAGACAGGAAATACTGTGCACTGTGAAAAACAGTTATTTGTTACATTTCTAATAGTGGGGAGTGCTTGAAAAGCATACCGAGCAAACTAAAAAAAACTAGACTTTAATTCAAACTGAATATGAATGGCTTATGCAAACATAATAGGTAATTTCTTTGTCATACGAAACACAAACGGCACACTAGAGTATATTAATGATTTTTGTAGAATTAATAATTTAATTTCCAAATTGGATAGTAAACAGTACCCTACCTCACTTTAAAGGGTAGGTTTGGTATTTTTCAAATCAAAGATATTTTTTCACAATCATGGTATATATTAACTGGCCACAAAAAACTGCATTCTAACTTGAAGTATTTTTACAAACTTGGAAAAAAATACATTAAAAATAGATTGTAAGTGACGAGATTTTATTCAAAAAATTCACTAAAATGTTTTTTTTTTCTTGTACTAAGATTTTGTTGGCCATATGTGACTAAAAATAAAATTGTGGGGCACCCATAAAAGAATTAATTTAAATCAATTAAAATGCACAGGTTCATTAAAGTGAAATTTCTAACCAGCTTAACTTTGGAAAGAACTCTCCAAAGTCCTAGCTAGAAGGACTGAGCAAGTGTTTCCTAACACCAAACTGGATTTATTAAAGGCAGACACTTAGGTTCCAATCTTCAACACCTGTTTAATGTAATATATTCACCCACTAAGTCTAACAACCCGGAGACATTATCATTGTTGGATACAGAAAAAAACATTTTGATATGGTTGAATGGAATTACTTTTCACTACATTGGAGAAATTTGGGTTTGGCCCAAACATTTGTGCATGGATCAAACTACTGTATACCAGTCCAGAAGCTTCAGTTTGTATTAACAACATTAATTCTGACTACTTCAAACTAGAACATGGTACTGGACAAGGATGCCCCATGTCACCATTGCTTTTTGCAATCGCCATTGAGCCACTGGCAGTTCACTGTTGAATGCTTATGAGATAAAAGGGATTATCAGAAAAGGACTTGAACAGAAAATTTCCCTGTATATAGATGATATGGTACTGTATATATCAGACCCACAAAATGCTGTGCCTACAGTCCTAACAGCACTAACTGAATTTCAAAAGATTTTTGGTCTCAGAATTAATTTGAATAAAAGGGTGCTCTTTCCAGTGAACTCCCAAGCACACAATATTAGATTGGACACCTTCTCTTTTATCATCGCTGATCAGTTTAAATACCTAGGGGTAAACATCACAAGTAAACATAAAGCTCTTTATAAACAAAGTTTTGCTGTCTGTGTGGATAAAATTAAGTAAGACTTGCATAGATGGTTTACCCTTTATCTCACTTTAGCTGGAAAAATTAATACTGTCAATATGTATTTCGTTCCTAAGCTTCTTTTTCTTTTTCAAAACATTACAATATACAGTACACCCCCATAATTTCCGGGGGTTAGGTTCCTAGAGCACCTGTGAATTGTGAAAAACCGCGAATTTTGGATGTGGTTAAAATAAATGCCTATTTTCATAGTTTAGACCCTAAATATGCCCACAAAACACTTTAATTTCAAACTCAGCTTAATACATTACCTAAAAATAAAGAATGCAAAGGAAAACCTTTATACTCTACTGCTATGTCTCCCGCAGTGCTAGAATGAAAAATACCGATGTTACCACTATATGTACTGTAATTCATGCAAGCGTGTTTTCATTGCTAAAAGCCTTAGACGGTGCAGCTCGTTTTGGCGGCATCTTGGGGCTTTAACCCTTAAACTGCCACATACTTGGGGGTTTATGCATCTCTGGACGCTAAATACTTTTTTGCTGCACTTTAAGTAAATCATAATTAACAAAGAAAAAGTGAAATTTTAATGTAACACATTTTTTTTTCATGCAAAGAGCATCACAATTACTGCAACACTGATCATTTAACACACTGCTAATGAACTGTAAAAACTATTTCAAAAACTACTGGAACAATATGTACAAAGTGCAACTGACGCCATGGATGAAACTCAGTAAATCACTGAGCCAACTGCTCTTGAACTGGCTTCACGCAAGCACGCAGAGGTAAGCGCTGATGCTTGCAGGCTAGTCTAGTGCAGCGGCTCAATCCCAGGGACAGTGAGGCTGCAGTGCTGCACGTGTCATGCTTGGGTCACAGAATTGCACAGAAACACAGGAGATTGTAGAGACAGAAACTTTATTCAAACACTTCCAACAAACATGTCTCTTTCAGAAGTAAAAGGAGCTCAGTATGCAGTTGGTTATTGATTAAAGAACAGACAAACATCATAGGGGAGCACAACCCCCAACAGTAGCAGAGAATGTCTGGGGGAGGACAGAGAAACAAAGCAATCAGCCTAAAAGGAAAGGTGCTGTTCAGGCTTCTAAGTAAGTACAGCGTCGCGCGAGAAGCATATCATGTGACAGAGCAGCCACAAGTAAACCCAGCAAGTAAGGGAGTAATGTGAAGGTAATCTATCACCGTTTTTTAAGAGGGGGTTTTTGAGGAGCGTCTATGTCTTCTAGGGGTGCGTTCAGCCCCCCTGCTCACAAGGGGCTGGCAGTGGTCATGACTGGCTGCTCAACGAATGTACGGCACTGAATGATCAGCTCCTGCGTGCTTGCAAATGGCATTGGGAAATGACTACTGTATAGCCGGTTGTGGCGGTTTAAGGGTTAAGAGGAACAAAACGGAAAATACAAGAACACTCAGCTGGAGATGCATCACAGTCAATCAGCAGCAAGGAGAAATGAATAACACTGTAGCGGTCCGGTGCCGCTAAGATTCACACCGTTGAGATGACAGTGATTTATTTATTTTTATGGTGGAGATTCCAGGGACGCACCCAGCCTTGACCCAACCCACGCACACTCACAAACAGAGACAAAAACAAAGCAAACCTGTAATTAAACAGCAAATAAAGAATGTAAACAGAAGAATGAAAACAAATTAAATAAGAAAATAACGATACCACCCCTGTTCCCGTTATAGTGATTACACATTAAATACAACAAAACACAAACAAAACACACACAGTAAATCATGAAAAAGTTAATGAAAAACGGCAGGATGGCCATGAATCCACTTATAGTCCTCATGTACACAGGCAGACGGCAGACAATCCAGACACATGAAACAATCCAGGAGAAAATGAATAAGTACAGGTAACCCAACAGAAGGCAGGCAGATAGACAGGAACTTGTAACACAAATTACAAAAACTTTTTTTTTTGCTTTTGGTCACCAGCCCCCTTTTTAAAAGCCGCGCTAACATACTTTGACCTCAACAGCCCCAGCACCCTCAGCAGAAGACCAATCAGAGCCACTACAGGAGCTGCTTGGAGTTGCAGTTTCAAATTCTATTGGCTACTTTCACCATCCTAAGCCACGGTTTTCTTTACAGTTGCTTCCTGTTCTCTCTACAATACAGTATTGTCAAAAAAAGCCATAAAAATTGCAGAGGATATTTGCGGTTTCCTCTAATAATTATTAGTTAGGATCTAAGGAAAAATCTGTGAATGACTGAGGGCGCAAACTCTGAACCATGACTTCGCGGGGGTCTAATGTACATCAATAAAACATTTTTTAAGAATTTAGATTCAACCATAACCTCCACATATCCAAAGGACGATCCTACAAAGACCTAAGGCAGAAGGTGGCATGGATCTACCTAATTTTCAATTTTATTACTGGGCAGCAAATATACAAGCTATAAAACCTGGACATGGACAAAAATAGATGAACATAAAAAGGCTTGGTCCGTAGTACTTCTTTATATTCCTTGCTTTGTACCCCAATAAGTACAAGCCATCACCAATACACTAACAACCCAATTGTGCTTCACTCACTCAGAATATGCAACAAATGTATGAAGTATTTTAAGTTTGAGAAGCTTTTTATCTTTGGTACCTCTGCACGAGAACCACCTTTTTCCACCCTCTTAAACTTTAAAACATTTGGGATTAAATCACTTAGAGATCAGTATACAGTAATCCCTCGCTATATCTCGCTTCGACTTTCGCGGCTTCACTCTATCGCGGATTTTATATGTAAGCATATCTAAATATATAACATGGATTTTTCGCTGCTTCGCCGGTTCTGCGGACAATGGGTCTTTTTACTTCCTGAACATGCTTCCTCAGTTGGTTTGCCCAGTTGATTTCATACAAGGGGCGCTATTCGCGGATGGCTGAAAAGCTAACCAATCAGAGCATGCAGTTAAGTTCCTGTGTGCTGAATGGCTCAGCGACGGAGCGCTGAATTCGATTCCGCGGCGTTAACCAGGAAGTCTTGTCTCACTCATTCAGCATCAACGTGTTTCGCTGTTTAAAGAGTTAACTTTTCTGCTCTTTTGTGTTTATCTTTGTGCATAGTCAAGCCCTTCATTATGGCTCCAAAACGATCTGTTCCTGCTACTGCTTCAGGGGCCATGCCCAAGCGCCAATGGAAGATGTTAACAATTGCCGAAAAGGTAAACGTTTTGGATATGTTAAAGGAAGGGAAAAGCTACACCACTGTAGGACGCCATTACGGCATCAATGAGGCTACGATTCTTTTTATTTAAAAAATAGGAAAGGAATATAAGATCTACGGCCGCAGTGACCTTTTAACCAGGGTGCAAAACAAGTTGTAAGTGGATGTAATAAGGCAGTAGTCTGGATGGAATCTGCTTTAGGGATTTGGATTGAAGATTGCCAGATAAACAACAATGGCGGTGCTACACAGTCGCCTGAAGAGGCTCCTTTAGAAGAGCTGTAACGCTCTCCTTTATTGTGCAGTAAAACTAAACTCATTGTTATCGGACAAGTCATCGTGTCATTGTTGGCGAGTAACCATAATTAATTTTCTACTTACAGTACTTAGTACATGTAGGTATGTTTAGTGTCACTGTACACACATTTACTGTATACAATTTTTCTTGCATTGTACGTATTTATTGCTGGTGGCCTGTCTATCATAATGTCTGTAACATATGTGATATCGGAGACGCGTGATATCTTTAAAATATTTAGGTTTTACTGTATATAAACAGTGTGTTTACATACATAATTTACATATACATTTACATTTACATACATAATTTCAATGAATGAAGATGGCGCCGACTGGTGTGGCTGGCCGTCTGCTCGTCTCTCTAGTGTATGTCTTAACTTTGTTTTTATGTCTTATTTCATCCCAACGATCACTGTCCTATGATAGGGAGTCTTTACTTAACATATTTTCTGGCCTACTTTCCTCTCAGTTTTCATCTTCCGATTGGATTTTTTGTGCACCTCCACCTTTGTTTTATTCATCTCCTGACTTCTTCACCTGGACGCCGGTGTTCACCTGTATCAGTCAGTTGAATGCTCCTCGGAGACGCAAACGCACTCGCCGCCGTCGTGGGAAAAGAGCCGGAATTGCTGTTAAACAACGCCGACTCAACTCCCAGAGCTTTGTTTCCCGATGCCTGCGAGTTGTCTATGACCCATCTTCTCCTGCTCAGGAATCCATCACTGATTCATGGGCGCTGGACACCGGATTTAATTTGTCCATTTCAAGACAGCATCACTTTTCCTCGGTGTGCAATCGGGCAGTAAACGCTGCTAATCTTCTCACCCGTGCTCATCCTGCAACAAGCTCTTCTACTTCTATCAAGGCTGCTCTCCTGAACGTGAGATCAGTGTCTAATAAAACTTTTATTCTGCAAGACTTTATTACATCAAATAATCTGGATTTCTTCTTCATCACTGAGACTTGGATTTTAAATGGTGACTCTTCATGTTTTACGGACTTGGTTCCAACAGGTTATTCATTTTTAAACTCTCCTCGTTTGACTCGTCATGGGGGGGGCATTGCCACTGTTTTTAAAAGTATGTTCTTGTGTCGGAGCCTTACAAGGGGTCCGTTTAGCAGCTTTGAACTTCAACTTTTCGAAGTGTGCAGCTCCCCTTCTTTGTTGTTTGCCGTGGTTTATAGACCTCCTGTAATTAATGATTCTTTCATTTCTGAATTCTCTGATCTCCTGGCTGATATCACCCTCTCCCATGACAAAATATTTATTGTTGGTGATTTCAACATTCACGTTTGTTGTCAATCGAAACCTTTGGTCAAAGACTTTTTATCACTATTGGACTCATTTGATTTTATACAGCATATTAATACGCCAACTCACTCTCTCGGTCACACCCTCGTTCTTACTCGTGATATTTCAGTGAATAGTATTGATTTATGTGATGTTTCTTTCACTGATCACTTTTCTGTAATGATGGATCTGAATATTACTGTTGATCTCCCGACTAATAGTTGTCCCCCACGCTGCTCGCGCTTTTTAAATTCTTCTACTATATCTGATTTTAAAACCATTTTCTCTAATCTTTATATGCATGACCAAAATAATGATATCGATGACTCTGTCGTAAAATTTAATTCCTCCTGTGAAACGGTTTTAGACGCAATTGCTCCGCCCAAGATACGCAGTAATAAGGTAAGACCTGCTCCCTGGCTAAATGAAACTACGCAATCACTGCGCCGCGCCTGTCGAACTGCTGAACGGCGTTGGAAAAAAGATGGACTGACTATCTCTAAACAGATTTTCAGGACTTCTCTCTTCAATTTCCAGGCAGAAGTTAAGAAATCGAAACATGACTTCTTTGCCGATTTAGTATCCCGCCATTCAAACAATCCTAGGGTTTTATTTAATTCAATTAATGCGGCCATTCACCCTCATTCTACGATGGGGTTAAATAGCACTGTTCATTCATGTGAGCAGTTTCTATCATTCTTTGTCAGCAAAATTGATACTATCCGCCGTGGCATTGTTCAAACTAGCTATGAACTTCCTACTGTTAATCATGACATTGTTCTAGATTCCTTTGATCAAGTCTCACTTTCAATGCTAAAAAGAACTATTGACACCCTTAAACCAGCTTCCAGCCCCCTTGATATTGTACTACCACGTCTCTTAGTGGAAGCCTTTGATGTGTTGGGCCCATCTTTACTAGCCATTATAAATGATTCTATTAGTTCGGGGTTGTGCCCTCATTTTTTAAACATGCTGCAGTCCGTCCCCATCTAAAAAAGGCAGGATTAGATCCTGGAGATTTAACCAACTTTCGTCCAATTTCCCAGTTCCCATTTCTGGCTAAAATACTAGAAAAAAATTATTTATAATCAATTGGTCAATCACCTCAACTCCAATAATTTATTTGAGACCTACCAATCTGGTTTTAGGCGTTATCATGGTGTTGAAACGGCACTCCTGAAAGTGTTCAATGACATCTCTCTTATTACTGACTCAGGTGATGCGGCAATCCTTGTCCTCCTTGACCTGTCCGCTGCCTTTGACACCATTGACCATGAAATATTGCTGATGCGGCTCGAACATCTTGTTGGGCTTAAAGGGGCTGCTCTTAACTGGTTCAGGTCATATTTAACTGGTAGACACTTTTCAGTGACTTTAAATTACTCTTTTTCATCTACTGTTCCTCTTAAATATGGTGTCCCTCAGGGATCCATTTTAGGTCCTATTTTATTCTCTATATACCTTCACCCTATTGGAGCGATTTTTAGGAAATTTAACATTTCTTTTCACTGCTATGCTGATGATACTCAGGTTTATATTCCCGTCTGCAACTCTGCAACAAATCAACTCCACAACTGTCTATCTGAACTAAGATCCTGGATGGCCAATAATTTTCTTGATCTGAATCAAAATAAAATGGAGGTGCTTATAGTGGGTCCACCAGCTAAAGCCCAAATTGGTCTTGGACTTCTCGGCTCTTTCTCTGCCTTTTCCAAACCTCAAGTCCGCAATCTTGGTGTTACCTTTGATAGCAACCTCTCTTTTGAGAAACAAGTAAATTCTGTTGTCAAGAGTTGCTTTTTCCAACTTCATCTATTAGGTAAGATAAAGCCTTTTTTATCTTCTAAAGATCTTGAGAAAGCTACTCATGCTTTTAATTTTTCTCGCCTCGATTATTGCAATTCGCTGTATTCTGGGATTAACAAATCTCTGATACACAGGTTACAGCTGGTCCAAAATGCTGCTGCTCGCCTTCTGGTTGGGGCAAGGAAGTATGACTCTGTTTCTCCTATTTTAGCTTCGTTACACTGGCTGCCTGTCAGTTTTGGAATTGATTTTAAAATCTTGCTGCTAGTTTTTAAATCGTTACATGGGCTTGCTCCTGCCTATTTATCTGAACTGTGTGTTTTACACCAGCCATCCAGAGTGCTTAGATCTTCTGGTCAGTTGTCTCTTGTTGTCCCTCGTACCAAATGTAAAACCAAGGGGGACAGGGCCTTTGCAGCTGCTGCCCCTCGCCTGTGGAACTCTCTACCTCATCATATTAAGGAGTCGTCTACAATTGAACAGTTCAAAACAAGATTAAAAACTCACTTCTTTTCACTTGCATTCAGTGACCTTCAGTAATACTGATGGTTTTTCCTCTTTGTGATCATATAACATCATTCCTATTTATTATCTATCTTATTTTATGTTCATATATTTTATTACTATTTATGTTTTATTGTTTATTGTTTTTTCTTTTATTCTATTATTGTAAAGCACTTTGGCCGCAGCATTACTATGTTGTTTTAAATGTGCTATATAAATAAAGTGACATTGACATTGACATTGAATCTTACCTAACATCTAAGAGAATACAAAGGGTTTATACTGTATAACTGTATAGGGAATATTTATAAACAGTATGGGAGAGTTTATAAGGGCTTAAAATATATAAAAATAACAAACATAAAATACAAACATATGGTTTCTACTTCACGGATTTTCACCTATCGCGGGGAAGTCTGGAACGCAACCCCCGTGATCGAAGAGGGATTACTGTATAGACAATGTCTTTGCATCCTATGAACAATTGCACTCCAAATTTAACTTTCCAGCAACACATTTCTTTCACTACCTTCAAATTAGAAACTTTGTTAAACAAAACCTGCCCATTTTCCTCACCTCCCACCAACCTCTATTCCTGGAAAAATATTGATCAGTCTTAAGGACTCAGACAGCATCTCAATAACATATAAAAACATTATATAGTCTCTCCCTTTCAAAGATCCAAGAGTACAGTGGGAAAAGGATCTCAACTCAACTCAACATCTCAAAAAAGGAGTGGAAGGTAGCAATGCACAGAATCCACTTGAGATCCATATGCGCAAAGCATACAATTATTCAACTCAAAATTATATATCAAGCACATCTGCCTTGTTTAAAATTGTCCAAAATGTTTCTAGAGCAAGATCCAACCTGCGAAATTTACAATCAAGTTCCAGCCTCACTGGGTCACATGTTTTGAGTGTGCACCAAATTAACATAATTTTGGACCAAAATCTTTAAATGCCTATCAGACAGCCTTGGTGTCATAATCCCTCCTAATCCCTCCTTTGGCGTACTTCCAGATGGCCTTAAAGTGGAGAAGGACAAACAAACTGTCATTGCCTTTACTTCACTATTGGCACGTAGACTTATCTTGCTCAACTGGAAGAATACTAACTCACCTGCTTTAAGTCAGTGGGTAACTAATGTTATTTACTATTTCAAATTGAGAAAAATCTAATTCTCACATAGAGGATCTGTACAAAGCTTTTTCAAAACCTGGAAGGATCAAACTGCGGTGGGCTGGTGCCCTGCCTGGGGTTTGTTTCCTGCCTTGCACCCTGTGTTGGCTGGGATTGGCTCCAGCAGACCCCTGTGGCCCTGTAGGTTGGATAATGGATGGATAGATGGAAGGATGAAATCAATAACATTTTAGAATAAGCATTTAAATTGTGGAAGTGGATTCTCTCTCCTCCTTTCTATTCTATTCATTTATTAATTTATCCATTTACTTATTTTACTAGTTTAAAGTTTTACTCTGCTGGCCTAACTCTCTTTCTCCTGGGTGGGGGTTGATTTGTTTTAAACCTAGTTTTGTTAAGCTTGACGTACATGTATGGAATGTAATTTGATTTTAATAAAATCAATAAAACGCTAAGAAAAAACAAAATAATGGAAAGAAAATGACACATCATATAAACGCTGATTAAACTATGCAGGATAATGATTATACCTGGAGAAGTTTTCAAATTGTAAGAGTTGCTTTTTTTTTGGAATCACTTAATGAATCTATAAAAAACTGACTGCAAAATCTGACTAGACAAACAAAGACAGCAAGTTAAATAAAACTGTGCGATAATAATAATAATAAAACACCTTGTCTGTTCCTGCAGCTTACAATGGAGATTAAGGATACACAAGTCCATGAAATGGTTGAATGAAACAGCCTTAAAACTTACTGAATACATCAGTTTTTCATGCAAAAATGTTTATAATGTGTATACAGTATTAATTTGCATCTTAAAATATATACATATGTGGGAAGCAGCCTGGACACAGACAGACGGACATCATTTTAAAGTCCAACACACATTTATTTACAAGTATTTAAAGTGCACAAACCCAGTGCTGCAGCACCAATCACCACAACAGTCCAGGCCAACACAACAGTATGCCTTTCCTTCAGACCGCCTCCTTCTCTCTCCTTCCAGACCTCGTCCTCTTCCACCTAACTCCAGCCCTCAATGAAGGGAGGCGGCACCTTTTATGTCCCCCCAGATGTGCTTCAGGTGTTCTCCGGCAATCTTCCACCGACACGCCCCAGTATGGCGGAAGTGCTGGCTGTATCCCCGGAAGCACTCCAGGTGTCCCTGCTCCTCTTCCCCCCAGCACAAGGGGTCCCCTACAAGGTTGAGCTTCAAAGCTCTGCACCCGTGGCCCCCAAAGGAACCAGGGCGGTCGCCCCCACATGGTCTGGGGAAGGCGTAAGCCCTCCTCCGGTCTTCCTAGGCGTCCTGGCCGGGTCGCCACCCCAGCCATCTCCGACAACATATTCCAATAGTA
The DNA here is from genome assembly GCA_026402145.1 of Polypterus bichir lapradei. Taxonomy (NCBI): domain Eukaryota; kingdom Metazoa; phylum Chordata; class Cladistia; order Polypteriformes; family Polypteridae; genus Polypterus; species Polypterus bichir. Next base: position 1,889,638 of record JANRMT010062831.1, read on the forward strand.
CATGTTGTTTTAAGAAGGCAAAAAAGCCAAAAGTAAGCCACTGTTGTATGTTTCACTTCACAAACTACCCTGTAAGTCTTCTTCCAAATGGATTCGCTTTGGAATTACCAAGCGCCCATCACTGAAATTATGAAATTAAATTGATGCCCAGATGTGAATTGATGGCTCCATTCTGTAGGTTGCTACACAATAATAACTGAAAAGGGCACTCTTAACAATCACTTTTACTATTTCACTATACAAAAGCACATTTCTTTATGTCACAAAGATTGCCTACTGCCACTAGGTTGATAATGCAAACATGTGCTTCAGTAAGAGAGAATACTGAGAAGGCACGTAGTATGTAATCTGGTGACAAGAACTGAACTAACAGGCAACCATTTATCCATCTTCCTAATCCACTTATCCAGAGCCAGATCACAGGACAGTTGGAGCTTATCACTGCCAGCATCAGACACAAGGCAGGTACAAACCCTGGACAGGGCACCAGTACATTGCAGGGCTGACACACATACACTCACAGCCATTTTAGTGACACCAATCCAGCTAACATGTATACATATATTTGGACTATGGGAGGAAACTGGAGCATATGGGGAGAACATGTAAACTCCATGTACATACAAACCTCAATCTCCTTCACTGCAAGAAAGCAGTGCTACCACACTGTGCCACCCAAAATTATTATTGATGTCCTCAATATATTCCGTCCATTACTCTATTGAATAAGAATAGCACACAGCCAAGATGGTATGACCACTTGATCCACTGAAACAAGCAGTCAAGACAAAGACAGCTTTGTGCCTCAGCCCACAGGGAAAATGGCCATGCGAGCATATAGCTTGTTGCTGGGAACTTTTATGTTGTCATAACTACACTCAAGACACAGGCTGTAAATAGACAAGCAAAAAGGAAAAAATCTGTGATAAAACAATTATTTCTAGTTTCCTTTCTTTATCACAAGGATGCCTCAAATTCAGAAGGCATGGTTCCTTAAGCTAAATGTTTTGCTTCTTTAAATCTACATATTCGGTAAGTTATAAGGCTTATTCATTCACCTATATACTTGTGTACTCTTAAGCCCGATTATGCTCCAAGAAGTGACAAAGTATTTTTAAAATTTATATGAAATGCCTCATTTTAGAATGCAGTTTTATTTAGCAAATTAATATTCATCTGATTGTGAAGAAATAATTTTGACTTGAAAACTACTAAACTTAGTGATGTAAATATAATAGAAACTTATTTTAAGTGTTAAAAATAATAATAATGTACATCATATTGAAAACATGCACAAATGTCAACTGAAAATGCAATATATATAATAATTATGGTGAGGGTGATGCATGTAATGAAAAGTGTTAAAGCAAATCAATCCTGAATATCTTACACAAAAGGCACTATCACAATAAACAACACTGCACTAAAACATAAAAGGAAATAAAAGGATTTTAAACAAGTTTATCACTGACTGACCCCGAGTTACTGAAAATGAATGAATAATTACAATGCACAGCCACAACAATAAAACAACTGACAGGTGGATTGAATACATTCATTATATCTCGTTACAATGACACCTCTCAAGGGGTGGGATATATTAAGAATCAAGTGAGCAGTCAGTTCTTGAAGGTGATTTGTTGGAAGCATGAGAAATGAGCAAGAGTATGGATCCAAGTGACTTTAACATGGGCCAAACAGTGATGGCTAGAAGACTGGGTCACAGTATCTCCAAAACGGCAGGTCTTGTGTGGTGCCCCCAGTATGCAGCGGTCAGTACCTACCAAAAGTGGTCCAAGGAAGGACAACCAGTGAACTGCTGACAGAGTCAAGGGTGCTAATGTGAGTGGGGAACAAAGGCTAACACTTCTGGCCTGACTCTACAGAACAGCTACTGTAGCACAAACTGCTAAAAAACTTAATGCTGACCTTGAAGGAAAGGTGACAGAACATACAGTGCATGCTTAGTACAGGGCTGAGTAGCAGCAGTCTGGTCAGATTGCCCATGCTGGCCCACATCTGCCATCGAAAATGTCTACAATTGTCATGTTAGCATCAGTCATGGACCATGGAGTAATGGAATAAGGTGGCCTATTCTGACAAATCATGTTTTCTTTTAGATCATGTGTAGGGCCAGGTGTGTGTCATTCACCTGGGGAAAAGATGGCAGCAGGATACACTATGATAGGAAGAAGGAAAAATGATTGAGGTTGTGCAATGCTCTGGGTAACACTCTGCTGAAAAACCTTGGGTCCTGGAATTCATACATTACTTTGACATTTGCCAGCTACCTAAGGATTGTTGCAGACTACATGCATCCCTTCTTGGCAACAATATTCCCTGATGGCAGTGGCCTCACTCAGCAGGAGGATTTTTACCTCACTGCAAAAATATAGAGGAGTGTTTTGAGGAGCGTGACAAGAGTTCATGGTATTGACTCAGCCTCCAAATACCAGACATCTCAGTCTGATCAAGCATATGTGGGATGTGTTGGAAAAATCAAGTTCGATCCATGGAGGGTCCAACTTAAAGGACTTAAAGAATCTGCTGCTAATGTCTTGGTGTCACATGCCACGGGACACCTTCAGAGGTCTTATGGAGACCAGGCCTTGACAGGCTTATAAATGTTTTGGTGGCACAAGTATACCTGCCTAGTATTAGGCAGGTGGCTTTAATGTTGCAACTCATAAGTGTATTTGCCTTATTAAAAATGTACTGATAACTTTAGACAACAGTTGAAATATAGAATTTCCTTTTACTGTATGTTACAGAAAAAGGAACCGAGGACAAGACAAGAAAGATGTCAGACATGACTAGTGGGTCTATGAATATTGATCAAACAGCAATGTAATTAGTTCATAAGTACAGTATGAGCTGAAAACGTATATTAAAGTATCTTGACACATTTGTTTCAATGTAACACATTTTGTTACATCAATAAGCAAAAGCCTCCCCTTTTCTAGCTATGTCTTAGGATCCAGATGCAAATATCTTCTAAAAACACTTGCATTTCAAATTTATGGTTGCATAGTCAATTTCTACAGTAAACTTAAATTTCTTCAAAGGTGATGTACAGCAGTAGATTGTTAAAGTTCATATTGTAAAAATGTTCATGATCATCACCAGGTGGTTCAAACCATCTTTCATAAAACTTTAAATAACAACATTTCATACAACGTTTATGTTTCAAATATAACATAAATAATAGAATAAATCCTTAGTGCAGCAAAAATAACTTTTTTTTTATCATAAAAGAGCCTAAACAAAGTCCACAAAATCCAGTAAATGTGTGCAAGTTAAGCAACAAGGAGGCACTTGACTCATACAAATTGGCTGACAAAGGATGAGAATGCACTTTTTAATTTTGTGCCCTTTTCTGTTATTATCTGTCAAAAATACCATCTGATCTTTTACGTCACGGACGCGTAAAAGCCGTAGAACAAAACTATTAAAATTATATTTCTTAATTTTGACAATACATAAGATTCATGACAAGAAGAAAAAAATCAATGAGTGCTAAATAGTGTAAAGTTTCGAAACTCCAACACAGTCTTAAAGTAAACTTCCGAATTTGCAAGGAAATTTAAAATCATTCGACGACACAAGAAATAATCATAATAGTACTTTCACGCAAATAAGTCTTAAAATTGTTCGCCTGATGCAATCAAGATTCGATCATGTTAACCTTTTAACTGCTTGAAAACAAACGGCAGTGGTGCAGCAGGCAAGTTTCATTTCATTGCCCGTTCTCAAAGTAATACATGCTAATACAGACGCAGCAACTGCTCCGCGTAAATAAAACGAATTCTGCTACCACTGAAAAGCTGTAAACGATTCTGTTTTCTTAACTGCTTTCATTACTGCCCCAGATTTGCTGGAAAAAGCCACTTTCTATAGCGTATAGATTGAACACTTCTTTCCTGTGAACCAAACACAATGATTACCCATACGGTAACTCCAGTAGCAGGGAGATGTCGCCATGGTATGGATACTTTTGTCGCACGAGGAACAATGCCTTTTGTAAACGTCATTAACTTACATGTCAAGTTGTCATCGCTTTAATTGTACATTACTTCCCAACTTCAGAACAATCTTCCATCAGAAAGATACTTTATATTTCGTCCGCAGGCTAAAAACCTTTATTTTTTAGAATATGTCATGTGATACATTGCACAAATATTCTTTGTCCCGCCTCTTAACCACTAAGGCAGTTTTATTGGCTACAAACATCCTGACGACATTCTGTTTTTCCAAGTCTCCTCTTCCGCTTATTTAGCAAACTAGACGCCTAAAGAAAAGTTGAAAACATTTGAACGTGCTATTGGAAAAGTCTTTCATAAATGAAAACAACAACATCTGTACTGTGGTAAATCAGCATGTCAGAATTATGCTGATTCTGTATTGACCAAGTGTAAGCGTGGACTGGAGCCCGGTATCGTCGGGCTTACCTTCAGTTCTAGTAAAGGACTAAGTGAAAGAGGAAAATCAGTGGCTGGATGAATCATCTTTAACCATTTGTAAAGAATAGCTATGATTTAAAAATCGTCTAAACGCAAACACCTTAACATATTTTTAAAACTTACCGAAAATTATTGTTTTAAAAATGTCTATACTGATATTCCTGTTCAAATTCATTTTGTTGTATTTCTGTATTTAAAATTATAACTGTTTTTAGAACATTCTTATACTTTGTTAAATTATGCTTTTGTTCCTTAAAATAATGCCTAAAGATAATTCAATTTCAATAACACGTAATGTTCAATTATAAGAAACGGAATCAGTAACCACATCATTCTAAATTATATATATATCTGCTGTATATAGATATGCTGTATGTGTGTGTGTATGTATATACAGTATATACATATATACAGTACTTGTAGGGCGGCATGGTGGCGCAGTAGTAGTGCTGCTGCCTCGCAGTAAGGAGACCTGGAATCGCTTCCCGGGTCCTCCCTGCATGGAGTTTGCATGTTCTAACCGTGTCTGCGTGGGTTTCCTTCCAAAGACATGTAAGTTAGGTGGATTGGTGATCCTAAATTGTCCCTAGTGTGTGGGTGGGTGTGCTGTGCGGTGGGCTGGCACCCTGCCCTGTGTTTGTTTCCTGCCTTGCACCCTGTGTTGGCTGGGATTGGCTCCAGCAGACCCCGTGACCCTGTAGTTAGGATATAGCGGGTTGGATAATGGATGGATGGATATACTTATACTTTGTAAGGAGAACTTTGGAGGTGAATTGGTACTTAACAAGAATTTCTTTTTTGACAGCTTTATTTTCAGCTGCAAACCATTTCAAACCAATACCTTTTGTCTCTTCACACAAACAATTATTTCTCTTATTCTTACTCTTTCTCTTTTATCCTTCTCCTCTGCATCTCCCAGTTGAACTTAGCCCAACTTTACTCCCGACTGTGACTTACCTGGGGCAGGCAGAGCAGCTCTTTTTCAGATTGAAGTACTAGAAGTACTTTCAGTGCAACAACATTGCCACCAATAAGCACTTCTGGGTCAGGCAAACTTCTATAGGATAGAGGAGTATTTCTCTGGCACCTCTCCCTGGCAGCACCCAGGTACTTGAACAGGGCTGCCCATCAGGACTACAATTCCCATACTACCCTATGGGTGCATGAATGGGAGCTCCACCAGAAGGATGCTACCATCTAGCATACAAGGGGAACACATGTCTCTGTAAGAAACACCATTCATCCCAGCTATGATATATATCCTAAGGGGGTCATCTCGGCACGGAGAAGACGAGGGAACACATTTCAAAACACTTTTATTGGGTGAATATGGGCTGGGATGTGGAACGATTTTATAAGGCTTGTCCCGACTGTCAACTAGTTTTTGCTCACAGACCCAACAGGGAGCCCCTGTACCGATGCCTGTTTTAGATGTCCCCTTTGAGAGGGTGGGATTAGATATTGTTGGCCCGCTTCCCAAAAGTAAAAGTGGCTTTCAGTATATGCTTGTGTTAATCGATTACGCCACAAGATATCCCGAAGTAGCAGTGCTTCAATGGGCAGACACCCAGACTATTACAAAAGCACTCTCGGATATGTTCATACATATTGGTGTCCCTCGCGAGATTCTCATTTATCAGGGCACACCCTTTATGTCTCACATCATAAAGCAGCTATGTGAAAGTTTTGGAATTAAGCAGTTACACTTTATGGTTTATCAAACTCAGACAAATGGCCTGACTGAACTATTTAATAAAACCCTAAAACAGATGATTCGGTGTGTAGCCCATGATGATCCAACTTCCTGGAACACTGTAGTACCTTTCCTCCTGTTTGTTATCCAGGAGGCCCTGCAAGCTTCCATTGGAATGAGTCCTTTTGAACTATTATTATTATTACAAAAACATAATTATGACAAGATGAGTATGCTCCGCAAGTTTAAGAATGGGGATCATGTGCTGGTGTTGATGCCATCCAATCCACATAAATTTCGGGCCAAATGGCAGGGGCTGGCAGTGATAGAAGAGCCCCAGTTTGTCCCCAGTGAATTTAAAGTCAGAATTCCCAGGCAGCGGAGACCCGTACAGATTTTGCCTATTAATCTTTTGAAGGAGTTGCACAACCATCACAAACTCTTGGGGGCTCATGTATAAATGGTGCGTATGCACAAAAATGTTGCATAAGCCTGTTTCCACACTCACATCGCAATGTATAAAGCCTAAACTTGGCATAAACCCATGCATGTTTTCACAGCAGCTAAATGCTTGGCGTACGGAAGTTCTCCACTCAGCTTTACAAACTGGCAGCACCCAACGTCAAAGCAGTGCTTTTGTTCCAGTGTGATTTCCCTTTCTTTTTTAGATCCCCATCCCGATTTGTTGCAAAACTATCCTTCTACGAGTGCCGAAAGTGAGGAATTTAAAGCCAGTAGAGGATGGTTTGAAAAGTTTTGCAAAAGAAGTGGCATTCATAGTGTGGTAAGGCATGGAGAGGCTGCTAGTTCCGACGCTGAAGCTGCAAAAGAATTCGTGAAAAATTTCACAAAATTAGTGGAGGATGAAGGCTACATCCCGCAACAAGTCTTCAACTGTGACGAGACCGGATTGTTCTGGAAGAGGATGCCGAAGAGGACCTATATTACCCAGGAAGAGAGGGCTATGCCCGGCCGTAAACCAATGAAGGACAGGTTAACCGTTTTGCTGTGTGCTAATGCTAGTGGCGACGTAAAAATCAAGCCGCTACTCGTTTACCAATTTGAGAACCCTCGTGCTTTCAAGCAGCACAATGTAAACAAAGCCAGACTGCCTGTGATGTGGAGGGCAAACACGAAGGGGTGGGTCACAAGGACCTTGTTTTTGGAATTCTGCATGAGGCTTTCGCTCCCGCCGTGAAGCAATATCTCAAAGAGAATAACCTGCCTAAAAAATGCCTTCTTATGGACATTTTGGTTGACGATATGGTCGAGGAGTACGACTTTATTAAGGTCGTGTTCCTCCCCCCCAACACGACTCCTCTTCTGCAGCCCATGGACCAGCAGGTTATTTCAAATTTCAAGAAACTGTACACGAAAGGACTATTCACCAGGTGTTTCAATGTGACTGAGGAGACATCTTTGACCCTGAAAGAGTTCTGGAAGAACCATTTTAATATCGTTCATTGCATCGGCCTCATTGATAAAGCCTGGGAAGACGTCACACACCGCACATTGATCTCGGCCTGGAAGAAACTTTGGCCTTAATGCGTTCCTGAACAGGTTTTAGAAAGCTTTGAGCCTCCTGTTGTGGATGAGATTGTGTCCATGGGCAAGAGCATGGGTCTTGAAGTGGACAATGAGGACATCAAGGAGCTGGTCCTGGATCACAAGGAGGAGCTGACAACGGAGGAACTCACTGAACTCCAGCAGGAGCAGCTTAGGTTGCTCACCGAGGAGCAGTCCTCTGGGGAAGAAGAGGAAAGGACGGTTATAAAAAGTGATGCGATAAAAGCTATCATGGAAAAATGGAAAGAGTGCCAGGATTTTTTCGAAAAGAACCACCCTGACAAAGCAGTTACGAACAGAGTGATAAACATGATGAATGATAATGTCGTCTCGCATTTCCAAAAAAATTTTAATGCGTAGGAAAAGGCAAGTCACATTAGACCGCGATTTCACTAAGTCTGATCCACCAGCTAAACAGCTAAAAACACCAGAAACCCAAGAAATCACAACAGAGAAATCACCTGAAGGAAAACATCCCTCCATCGTGGAGCCGGACTCTCCCTCAAAACTGTAACCTCCTCTCCACCCAGTTCCTCCTCACTTCATGCCAGAACTCGACTCATGCAAGGGTAGTTTTCTTGGTGGTTTATGGTTTTTGTATTACGGATTTTTCAAAAGTTCATTTTTCAGTTTGTAGCGTGAATTGTTGCAATGTTACTTTTCTCTTTTTCAAATGTTTGTTTTTTTCCCTGTGCTTAAAACTCATTTTAAAAAAAGTGTTTACAGCGATCGGGTTGTAAGGCTATTAGCGTGAACTCCTACAATGTTACTTTCTTGGTTGCTTGTGGTTGGTTTATAAATAAATTTTGGATTTGTTCTAATGTTCCTTTTTTTCCCTGTGCTTAAAACTCATTTTAAAAAAGTGTTTACAGCGATCGGGTTGTAAGGCTATTAGCGTGAACTCCTGCAATGTTACTTTCTTGGTTGCTTGTGGTTGGTTTTTAAATTAAAGTTTGGATTTGTTCAAATTTTCCTTTTTGTTTTTTCCCCTGTGCTTAAAACTCATTTAAAAAAAAGTGTTTACAGTGTTTGGGTCATAAGGCTATAGCAGAAACTCTTGCAGTGTTACTTTCTTGGTTGCTTGTGGTTGGTTTTTAAATTAAAGTTTGGATTTGTTCAAATGTTCCTTTTTGTTTTTTCCCCTGTGCTTAAAACTCATTTAAAAAAAAGTGTTTACAGCGTTCGGGTCATAACGCTATAGCGCAAACTCTTGCAATGTTAGTTTTCTCTGTTGTTCAAGATTTTCTCGGTTTTATTCAATTTTTAAATGTAGTTTACTATTAGATGTGCATTCTATCGTATAATTAACTATATTTGTGCTTAAAAATTTAAAAAAAAAATATTTTTACATACAGTTCGTACGGTCTGGAACGGATTAATTGTATTTACATACAATCTTATGGGGGAAATTGCTTCGGTTCACGACCAACTCGGTTTACGACCAGAGTTTTGGAACAAATTATGGTCGTGAACCGAGGTTCCACTGTATACATCATCAAGCACACGCTGCCTCAGCCATGTACACAGTCTATTGAACTGCTCTCAAATGGCAAACACTTCAGAGCCTTTCCTGTACGGACCTTGCAGTTCAGAAACAGTTTCATCCCAAGAACTATAAACACACTCAATCAGTCCATTAAGTGCTCCTTGTAGAACTATTTGTACTTATTAGTACAATTACCTTACTGTAAACTTGCAATACAGTTATAATGTTGCACAACCTGAGCCACTTCATAAAGAGCGTATTTACATATGATGACAATATTGCTGGTATTCGCTGAAATTCTTCTATTTTCCCCCATTCTTTTGCCATTGTCTTTTCACAGAATGCTGAGCTTAAGGGATATTTATATTGATTTGCATATTCAAAGAGGCATAATTCTGGGAGGAGTTTGGGAGTGGCGGCAGGCGTGTGCACGTGTGTTACTTTTCATGCTGACCAGGATTTATGTAGCGGAAGAACGTGGAAGTTGATGAACACACAGATTTATGCATCTGGATTTTTATAGGCATATGCACATTTATGCTTTTTTCCGTACTCCATGTTTTAGTGTGAATTCTACATACAGTGTTATGCATGAGGCCCCTGGTCACTGCCATAGTTACCGTAGGCAACTAGGAAAGTGATACATGAGGAAATCCAACAGATGCTCCAATTAGGCGTTATTCGGCCAAGCAATAACATACTTCTCTCAATGTCCGACAGTTTGGTTCAGTTCTGTATTGATTTTAGACATTTGAATAAGATTTTTAGGTTTGATGCATACCCGATGTCACGTGTGGACAAGCTGTTAGAAAAGTTCGGGAAGGCTTCTTATATCTCCACACTTGGTCACAAGAAGGGTTATTGGCAGTTCCCCTTTGAGGAATCGAGTTGTGAGGAAACCACATTCGCTACTCTGGACGAGTTGTTTTAATGTACGGCACTCCCTTTTGGTCTCCATGGTGCACCACTAACCTTTCAGCATGTGGTGGACCAGATACTGCATCCCCATTCCGCGTACGTGGATGCCTATCTTGACAATTTTTTCATTTTCAGTAATGACTGGGAATCTCATCTTGTCCGCCTTCAGGCGGTGCTTGGCAGTTTGCAGCTAGCGGGGTTGACGGCCATCTATAAAAAGTGCAAGCTGGGTATGTCAGAAACCCACTATCTGGGTTATTCCATGGGAAAGGGTTTGCTAAGGTTTCAAACGGACAAGGTGGAGGAGGTGCTTGCATATCCCTGTCCCGAAACACAGAGGCAAGTTCGTGCCTTCCTCGGGCTTGCAGGATATTACAGGCAGTTCATTCCCAATTTGCACATTGGACCACCCTGCTTACGGACTTGACAAAGGGCAGAAATAATCGTAGTGTTGTATGGACCAACGCCTATGAATGAGCTTTCACCGACCTAAAAGCCGCTTTATCATCATTCCCAGTTCTGCAAAATCCTGAGTTTTTGAAGGAATTTATTCTGTAAACAGATTGTAGCACTTTTGGATTGGGAGCAGTGCTCTCACAATGTTTTGAGGGGGAAGAACACCCCATCACGTTTCTCAGCAAAAACCTACTTCCCAGGGAGCATAATTACTTGGCTATTGAAAAGGAGTGCTTGGTGATTAAGTGGGCAGTGGAGACCCTCCGTTACTATCTCTTGGGACAACGGTTTACCCTGGTGACTGACCACCCCACTATAATGGCTGTACAAATAGAAGGATACAAACACCCAGCTCACTCGTTGGTCTATTAGTTTACAGACATTTGCTTTTGATGTTCACCACTGTCCAGGAGCTGAACACACCAATGCAGACGTTCTCACCCGCCTGGCTTGGACAGGCGCTTTGCCCACATCGATGTGGACAAAGCTAAGATTTTTAACCTCATTTGGGGCTCCCCCCAACGGAACGACATGCCGAAGAGCATCCCAAAGTGCGATCGCTGCATCTATGGAAGATAGCCTATCGGTTTCTGTGGCAACCACGAGCTCCCACCTCTGTAGCAAACAAATCCGAACAGATCTCATTCATGCTATGAGAATAAACCTAAACATTCCCATGAAAACAAACTGACACTCACAGCACCCCCCCGATACTCAATCTTTTACCTACCCACACAGTCTTGCGTTACAGTATAGACAGTGCGCCATGTTTAAAACTGATGATGACACGACTGCCCCCGAGCGCAGAGCAAATCCCAGCGAACATATATATACACTTATAACTCTTGCCAAGCGAAACAGGTAAATGCGTGTCCCCAAAGCATACACTGACTTCTATTACCACCATATCCACGGCACCAGGGGGCTCATTACCTGTGTTTCCAAGAGACTCACGGTCTCACACACAGTGCTTGCTGTTCTTGTGTAGTACCTATATAACAGCTTTGATATTACATACTAGTTATTCTGTTCTGAGGTGAGGCCCAAACAGTGGTTCAAGTGTGTCCACCACCCAGTCAATCCTGGTTCCAAGTTATACCAGCAATAAAAGTTAAGCTAAGTGCTGTTTTTGTTCTAATGCTTAAGGGTTTTTCTCCTTTTGAGCTGTGTTTGAGAGTGTTTCGTAGCTAGTATGAAGCCACAAATTGATGATTCATGAAGTGTGTGTCCTTTGTAAAATACAAGCTCTATACAGAAGTACAGCTTTGGATTCCAAAAATGACTAGAAACTGATCTGAGAAACAGAGCCTACTATATATCAGCAGGGCAATCAAAATGTCCATAAATAAATAATCCATTAAAAACAGTGAAAATGTGGAGATTAAAATCTAATAAATAAATCCTTTAAAAAATGAGGTTAAAATACTGGTTGGAAGCCTGGTGTCTTCTTCAACTGGCGGCTTCCCTTCTTCTCCCATCCGGGCCATGCTCCAGGGGAGTCATCCTACCTGCAGCTGACTTCTTCCATTGGTCTGGAAGCCTTTTGGTCCCTGGCGTTCCGTAGGGCTCTGCCAGACCAAGACTTCAGCTCCCCAGCGACCAGGGCGCTCATGCTGGGGCTTCCATGTGGCAAGCCATCCTCGAATGTGGTCACTCCTGCCCCTCTGCAAAACTCAGCAGGAGTGACCCAATCCGTCTGCCCCAGATGGCGGCCAAACACCCCGCTAGGGCTCACTTCCCAGCTGCCTTCTTTATTACAGCGAGCCCGCTCTCGCTCACTCACACCAACACCTTTATTATTTCCGGCGCCGCATCCGAGTGGCAGCCTTTCCAGCAGCTCCGTGTATGACTTTATCTTTTTACCTTTTTTTCTATTTTTTTTTTTCACTGATCCCTTCTACCACTTTCTTTTATGTGGAATCGCTCCCTGGACACTTTTTACTATTTTTACTACTTGACATGGATTTTTACACTCTGAGACTCGCCTATTCAAGTAGTCAGCTTAAAGCACTGAGAAGAAATGCTCATGCCGGTGTGGTTCCTTATTTACCTGATGAGGTAAGAAGACAATATCGGGGCAGCCGAGCCAGCGCAAAGATAAAAGATAAGATAAAAGCCAGGCAACTTGAGAGAAAATGGCGTTATAAACCGTCGGTGTCTTCTGTGATCCTGGGAAATGTGAACTCACTACCAAAAAAGATCGACGAACTGGCTGTGCTGGTGAAAAATGTCAGAACCTACAGAGAATGCAGCTTGCTGTGTTTTAGTGAAACGTGGCTAACAACTACCATCCCAGATGTTAATGTGGAGCTACCCGGGTTTAGCACAGTTAGAGCGGACAGAGACGCAAGTACCTGCGGGAAGAAGAAAGGAGGAGGACTCGCTCTCTATGTTAATACAAAGTGATGCAACTCTGGACATGTAAACGTTAAAATCTCCAACTGCTGCAGGGACATCGAACTGTTGGCTGTAAGTCTGCATCCCTATTACTTGCCCAGAGAGTTTGGACACGTGATTGTTATTGTTTACATCCCCCCTCAAGCGAACACGGAGATAGCGAGTGACATCATCCATTCCACAGTTGCTAAGTTACAAATGCAGCACCCTGAGGCACTTGTGCAAATCTCTGGAGACTTTAACCATGGGATGCTGGACAAAACATTACCTGCCTTCTCCCAGTATGTGGACTGTAACAGCCAGGGAAATAGGACTATCGACCTACTGTATGCAAACATTAAAGACATATACAGCGCCACCCTGATGCCTGCGCTTGGGAAAGCAGATCATAACCTGGTTCTGCTTCAGCCTCACTACAAACCAAGAGTGAAGGCGCTACCTACAACCACACACTCATTCAGGAAGTGGTCCCCTGAGGCAGAGCAGGCTCTGAGAGACTGCTTTGGAACTACAGACTGGGATGTACTGCTGGGGTCACATAGTGAGAACACTGAAGAGGCTGTTGAATGCACAACTGATTACATCAACTTCTGTATGGACATTGTAGTTCCAGTAAGAACAGTACGCTGCTATGCTAACAACAAGCCATGGATTACAAGTGACATCAAAGGCCTTTTGAACCAGAAGAAAAGGGCTTTTAAAGACGGTGATCAGCATGCGCTCAAGCGCGTGCAGAAGGAACTCCCGAATCCAGCTCAGGGCAGCGAAAGAGCAGTACAGGAGAAAGCTGGAGCAGAAGTTGCAGAACAACAGCATGAAGGAAGTGTGGGATGGGATGAAGATTATCACTGGCTGCAGCTCGAAGCGGGGTGCCACCATCGAGACAGACGTGGAGAGAGCAAACCAAATGAACAACTTCTTTAATTGGTTTGATCACCCTGACCCACTCTCACTTCGGAGTACTGCATCCTCCAACCATCCTTCTGCTGATACCAGCATAGGTGAGACATCCTCACCGACAATTACAGCAGCCCATGTGAGCAGAGAGCTGAGAAGATTTCGTGCCGGCAAAGCAGCGGGTCAAGATGGTGTATCGCCACGACTGCTGAAGGCCTGTGTGTTGGAGTTGGGGAGTCCTCTACAGCGCATCTTCAACCTGAGCCTGGAACAGGGGAGAGTCCTAAGGCTTTGGAAAACATCTTGTATCACCCCAGTCCCAAAGGTATCATGTCCTAGTGAGCTGAATGACTTCTGGCCTGTTGCTCTGACATCACATCTGATGAAGACCATGGAGCGGCTGCTGCTTCACCCTCTGAGGCCACAGGTCCGCCACACCCTCGACCCTCTGCAATTCGCATACCAGGAGAAGGTGGGAGCGGAGGATGCCATCATCTATATGCTACACCAATCCCTCTCCCACTTGGACAGAGGCAGTGGTGCTGTAAGAATTATGTTTTTGGACTTCTCTAGCACCTTCAACACCATCCAACCTCTGCTCCTTAGAGACAAGCTGACTGAAATGGGAGTAGACTCACACCTGGTGGCATGGATCGTGGACTATCTTACAGACAGACCTCAATATGTGCGTCTTGGGAACTGCAGGTCTGACATTGTGGTCAGCAACACAGGGGCGCCGCAGGGGACTGTACTTTCTCCGGTCCTGTTCAATCTATATACACCAGACTTCCAATATGACTCGGGGTCCTGCCACGTACAAAAGTTCGCTGATGACACTGCTATTGTGGGCTGCATCAGGAGTGGGCAGGAGGAGGAGTACAGGAAGCTAATCAAAGACTTTGTTAAATGGTGCGAGTCAAACCACTTACACCTTAACACCAGCAAGACCAAGGAGCTGGTGGTGGATTTTAGGAGGCCCAGGCCCCTCATGGACCCTGTGATCATCAGAGGTGACTGTGTGCAGAGTGTGCAGGCCTATAAATATCTGGGAGTGCAGCTAGATGACAAATTGGACTGGACTGCCAATACTGATGCTCTATGTAAGAAAGGTCAGAGCCGACTATACTTTCTTTGAAGGTTGGCGTCCTTCAACATCTGCAATAAGATGCTGCAGATGTTCTACCAGACGGTTGTGGCGAGTGCCCTCTTCTACGCGGTGGTGTGCTAGGGAGGTAGCGTAAAGATGAAAGACGCCTCACGCCTGGACAAACTTGTTAAGAAGGCAGGCTCTATTGTAGAAGTAAAGTTGGACAGTTTAACATCTGTGGCAGAGTGACGGACATTAAGCAAACTCCTGTCAATCATGGAGAATCCACTGCATCCACTGAACAGTGTCATCTCCAGGCAGAGGAGTAGTTTCAGTGACAGACTTTTGTCACTGTCTTGCTCCACTGACAGACTGAGGAGATCGTTCCTCCCCCACACTATGCGACTCTTCATTTCCACCTGGGGGAGTAAATGCTAACATTACTCAAAGTTATTGTCTGCTTTTACATGCATTTTTATTACTATTTAATTTAATATTGTTTTTTGTATCAGTATACTGCTGCTGGATTATGTGAATTTCCCCTTGGCATTAATAAAGTATCTATCTATCTATCTATCTATCTATCTATCTATCTATCTATCTATCTACACCTACACCCACATCGGCTCTCAGCTTCCAGCTTCCCTTTTTTCCTCCTCTAACCTCCATTCTTTCTGTCGATCTTTTTTCCTTCTTCCGCACTTGTGCTTCTCCTACTTATAATGGGAACGTGGCACAGGTGTGGCAATTAGCAACTCCCGGCATCAATTACGGATACAGACGATTCTTCACCTGTGCACTTAAAGCAAGGAAATACCTGCACCACATTGCGTCCAAGCGTCCAAGAACTGCTCCGGCCACACTACCACACCCCCTCTTTAAGCCGCGATTATTTATTTTAAAAGTTGGCCTTTTTTTCTAAGCCACGGACCCGCTATACCACATATGGCTTAGATAGTTACCTTGTCAAAAAAACAGAATTTTTTATAAATGATAACATATGCATAATTGCAACAAACAGAGGCAAATTCGGTTACACGATGGAAACAAAAATCTTTAATTTAAATGTAACATACTCATCCCTTTACTGAACCCACTCAGTATCTGTCTAATACAGGGTTATAGGATGCTTAACCTCTTTTTGTAGTAGTTGAAACACATTCAGAATCCAACCCTGGATGGGGCACCACATATAAAGTGATACATACTCATATCAGAGTTTGAAAGTCATCATCTATCTGCCTCCTGCTATCATCTCCTCCACTTCCATCTTCGTGCACCACTTAACATAATGATCCTCTGCCTTTCCTTCCACATTCTTAAATCACCTTAGTTTCTTTTTTCCTTAGCAAAACACCTGTCTCTTTTGTAACAAGTCTTTCTTTTAACTTGACATTCAAATTCCTATTACCCTGAGACACTCCACACGTACACATGGCCATTCTTAACTCTGGTCTATCCAGCTGTGCTTCATATTCTAATTTTTTTGGCCTTGTCCGATTCTCATAGAGAATACTGCTCCTCCCACATTGAACATCTGTTCAATGCCAGAGACTCCGTTAGAAGTCAGAATGTTGGGAAGCTTCCAGAGGTTCTTTCATGCACCTCTCACCACTGATATCATTACTTTCCTTGGAACTCTTTGCGCACACAGCACATCAACTAACTAGCACAACTTCCATATTTTTCGTCCATAATTACTCCATTGTCAATATCTAAGCACTACATCTGTATTCTGCATCGCTGTAACACAGTTTCTACAAATAAAGGTTTCACTCACCATCTGTTGACAACCTTTCATGTCACTACATCTTTCATTCATTGAAGCTCAGGCAACATGGATTAAACGTGAACATAGAGGACAAAGTTATTCGACATTATTGCTGCATTGCATTCTGCTTCATTACCTCCCTATTCTCCTGTAAAACTATTATGCTGCTTTTCTGTGTTTCTGCCTGATTATAGTGGTTGGCAGTTTTATATCTGAGCATCTGTTAAAAAATAATAACATTGTGTGCTATGTGAGGGTGAGGATACAACAGATTCAATTGTATGATCTGGGAGAAGTGTTGTGAAGCCATTCTGTATAGGGTTAGGTTGCTGATAGTGTCAAAATAATCAATATCAAAACACCTTTACTATCTTAAAACTAGTCTAGTAAAATACTTTTCACCTCTTTGATTAGTGTTAAGTTAGTGAATAAAGTGTGGAAAATCTCACTATTATAATAAAACAAATCTTAGGAAGAGAGACAAGATGTGACTGTATCAGAAAGACACTTTCACGTCACGCGAGACGAGACTTTGTGCCATGAGATTTAACCATGCCCGGGGCCGGAAATAAAAGACAAAGTGTAAATGGCAATGTAGAACATCGTAAAGTTTTCAAAAACGTTGGCGCGATACACATGCAGAGCAGGTTAGAGATAATGGAAGTACGAATATTCGAAATTCTCAAAAATATGATAGTAAAGATCGCATTAGCGCAAACAAACGGAAATTATTACTCGAAATAATGGACCAGTGAAAAGAGATCAAATATATTGTTCAGATTTAAACTTTAAGTCAGAGACTTGTAGATCATCTAATTCATGTTGCCATCAGGCAAAAATAGTGTTTCTTCCCAATGAAGGGGCGTATCCACGAGAATTAAAATATTTGTTGTTTGGTGAAAGTGATATCCCACGAGAGAAAATTTGAAGCCCCGCGAAACAAGACTTTATGCAAAGAGATTTGGAAAAGTCCTGCCCACATCTAAAACATTTACAGCCACGCACACGGTGCAATCATTTCTTATTTGTGTTAATGCTATTATCAGATACAGTTCATGTAGAGAGAAAGAAATGATATTTACTTATGGGCATTTATATGTTGCATTGTCACGATGTAATTCCAAACACAGAATTAAAATTCAATGCGGGATTGACGAAAAGGTAAAAGTGAAAAGAGATCAAATATATGAACATAGGTGATATGACAGAAGTATGTAGATATTGCTTGACTTTAAATTTTAAGTCGGAGACTTGTAGATTGTCTAATTCATGTTGCCATCAGGGAAAAGTAGTATTTCCTCCCAATGAAGAGGCCTATCTGTGAGAATTAAAAGTTTTGTTGTTTGGTGAAAGTGAAATACACATGTGCGAGCAGCAGAGACACTAAGTTCCTGGCATGTAGCGCAGGCAGGGGGGTTGGTGCGTGAAGGGAGCAGGGGGCAAAGCCCCCTAGTATTAAAAATAAAAGAGTCAACTTACTGAATGGCAATCAGCTGTGCCAGAATGTTACTTTCATGTTAATTTAAATAGACTCATCAACATAAGAATAAATGGAGGCAGCACTGGGTCCAATAATTCATAGGGCCACAAGTGAACTAAACTAAGCAGAAGAATTTAAAATGAAGCCTAAGGAAGTACATTAGAACACTCTAGATGAGAACAGGCCATTCCGCCCAACAAAGCTTGCCAGTCCTATCCACTTAATTCTTCCAAAAAAACATCAAGTCGAATTTTGAAAGTCCCTAAAGTCTTACTGTCTACCACTCTACTTTGTAGCTTATTCCAAATGTCTATGGTTCTTTGTGTAAAGAAAAACTTCCTAATGTTTGTGCAAAATTTACTCTTAACAAGTTTCCAACTGTGTCCCCGTGTTCTTGATTAACTCATTTTAAAATAACAGTCTTGATCCACTCTACTAATTCCCTTCATAATTTTAACCATTTCAATCATGTCACCTCTTAATCTTGTTTTGCTTATACTGTATAGGCTCAGCTCTTTTAATCATTTCTCATAATTCAAACCCTGTAGCCCTGGAATCAGCCTAGTTGCTCTTCTCTGGACCTTTTCTAGCGCTAATTTGTCAAAGATGTCACGTTTTTATCAATTAAAAATACAGGTTTAGGATGTCTTAAAGATGACAGAGGTGTATACTGTCTACCACACTGCTCTATACAACACTTATACCCTAAGGGTAGCCTTATTTTTTATGGGCAGCACAGTTTGATATTGCTCAGTCTTGCTAGGCACAAAGTCTAAAGCCATTTGCTGGAAGTGTCCCCGAGCATGGCTTGTATCAGCAATCAATAGGTAAAAATGTAACCTTTCTGATATCTGTAAATGAAGACTCGGGCCAAACAGTGATTCTGGATGTTTAGCAGTATAGATAAATATTGCATTGGGAAAGGTATCTTGTCTCTACACAAAACAATGTCAAAATGGTTAATCTATTTTTCAAATGAAACCCAGAGGTGGAAAGATTAAGAAAGAACACAAATTACAAATAGACATAAGTAAAAGAAAACAAAACTGCTGCCTTGTTAGGCCTACTTTCACAGGTTGCCGAAACCCTGTGCAGTAACAGAGGTGCCTTGTCACCTTTATGAGGTCTTCATTACAACCAATGCATTTTCTCTTCTCATGATGCTGATCAAAATGGCATGTCTCCAAGACAGCCTGCATATTTCTTCTTTTCACACTGTATTGGAAAATAGAGTTGTTCTGTCCCCTCTCTCTGATTGCTGCTGTCATAATCGGTTTGAGTTTCATGCTTTGTTTCAATCACGTTTGCAGGATTTGCAGGACTTGTTGTGTTGAAGTGACATCCGGCATCTGTCAAGGTTTGTAAGAATACAACTGGTTTCATCAATAACTTCGCATCCAGCTTTTGAGAGTTTAAACATTCATAAACATCAAAGTGTCCACTACTCAAATCGTCACCTGTGAATCTAAGATGTTTAAGAGGCATTGGCGGTTGTCCAAAGGTGTAAAATATTTGGCCATTTCGGT
>JANRMT010062831.1:1914374-1947499 GCA_026402145.1 Polypterus bichir lapradei
ATCATTATTTCTTTCAATCAGGTTCGTATTTGGAGGACGTGTTGTGTTCAAGTTACATTCCGTGTTTGTCAACCATTGTAAAGATAACAGGTTTCATTCATCGATGTGTTCACTACCCAAATCGCTAAAGGCAAGGAGGCGCGTATTTTGAACGAAAAGGGAGAAGACAGCGACGGAGCGGAAAAGTGAGAAGGAAAACTGTTTAAATAAAGAGCTGGGAAGGTGAATGGAAAGAAGCAGCCAGCGGTAACGCAAGGAAGACTCTGTGATAAGGACGGTTGGGTGCACGTAGAAGGTGTAACAATAGGATTATTAAGCCTTATGATAATGTTCCCGCACGGAGGGTTTAGAGAGACGCACCGGGAAAAGTATAGAATAGGGAACCCCGTGTGACTGTTCTGCTGTTCTCCTTCGACAGTTCTGTGACTCTGCATATTTGTATGCACCTCTCTAAACTTGCATCACTGGTTCCGCACACAATTCGGTCACGTATAAGGGATCTTTTAATCTCCCCGAAATTGCATGTGCCTGCTAACACTCTCAGATCTGTGACGTAGTCGTATATTTTCTCCCCCTGCCTGATTTCTTGAAAAAAATCTGTACCTCTCTACAGTTTTGTTTATTTTCGGGTTGTAATGTTCATCAAATTTACGTATCATCAAGCTCATGGTTAACTCATCAGGTCTTACATCACCAGTCAGCGCCTGACACAATTCTCTGCCGCTCTCTCCAATAAGATAACGGAATAATCTGACCTTAGTGTTTTCCTCTGCCTCTGGCATTGCAAGTTCTGTGAATAATCTGGATCCTTCCATGTTCTCTATGACTTTGCCAGGTCTTTAGCATCGAGGCTTAATGTCAGCGGCGGTCTCAGACCCTCCATTTTCCTTTTGTGTGAGCGTCTCTGCGTCCTGAACTTTTAACAGCAAAACAGCAAACTGGCGTGACTTTCGGCGCAGTTCCGTCACCCACGCTGCCACCATGTTTCTCTCTCAAGATTATTAAAAGGCACAGACTTACGCTTCCAGTTTATGTCTGTTTATTTCACAGTAGTTAAAGCCAGAACAAAGTCAGTTCACGTGAGCCGCTCGGAGTACATGCATCAAAGCTTCTCAGCTGTGCTTGTGCTATCTAGTGCGATCTATCTCACGAATATCATATTCATCTTAGCCATGACAAATGCCAGCAGCAGCATGTCTATGAACCTAATTTAAAGTTAAGCTTTACACCCTGCCTTCCTATTCGTCTGCATAAGCACAGTCCTTCACCAGCAATTTAAACTTCGTTACAGTAATTTTAACTCTGTTACAAAGTGATCAAAAGTCTCGTTTACACCCTGCGTCTTCTCATTAAACTTGTATCTCGCGAATATCGTATTCGTTGTAGCCATGACAAACGCCAGCGGCAGCCTGTCTATGAACTTAATTTAAACTTTAGGTTTACACCGTGCTTTGTTTCCGAAGTAGCTGCACTTATGAATATGCTTGTATGTGTCACTCGCTTCATATTCTTTTGCTGCCTTCTCAATTGTGTAATGCATTTTTTGAACAGGTTTCATTCATCAAAGTGATCACTACCCAAATCGGTACTCGTGAATCTAAGATGTTTAACAGGCATTCCCGGTATTAAGTTGTGGATTTGCCTGCGAATATTTAGCGGCAGCGTGTCTATGAACGTAATTTTAACTTAAGCTTTACACCTTGCTTTCCTATTGATATGTGTACAAAGGCTTGTTCAGCGTCAGAGGGTTTCCGCAGTAGTTCACGTGAGCCGCTTGGAGTACCTGCATCGAAGCTTCTCATCTGTGCTTGTGCTATCACGTGCGATCTCGCGATGTCCACGGCTTTATTTAACGTTAGCTCAGACCCGGCACTTAAAAGTTGTTTCTTGCGAATATCGTATTTGTCTTAGGCATGAGAAATGCCAGCAGCAATGTGTCTATGAACCTAATTTAAAGTTAAGCTTTACACCCTGCCTTCCTATTCGTTTGCATAAGCACAGTCCTTCACCAGCAATTTTAACTCCGTTACAGCAATTTTAACTCTGTTACAAAGTGATCAAAAGTCTCGTTAATACCCTGTGTCTTCTCATTAAACTTGTATCTCGCGAATATCGTATTCGTCGTAGGCATGACAAATGCCTGCAGCAGCCTGTCTATGAACTTAATTTAAACTTTAGGTTTACACCGTGCTTTGTTTCCGAAGTAGCTGCACTTATGGATATGCTTGTATGCGTCAATCGCTTCATATTCTTTTGCTGCCTTCTCAATTGTGTAATGCGTTTTTTGAACAGGTTTAATTCATCGAAGTGATCACTACCCAAATCGGTACTCGTGAATCTAAGATGTTTAACCGGCATTCCCGGTATTAAGTTGTGGATTTGCCTGCGAATATTTAGCAGCAGCGTGTCTATGAACGTAATTTAAACTTAAGCTTTAAACCTTGCTTTTCTATTGATATGTGTACAAAGGCTTGTTCAGCATCAGAGGGTTTCTGCAGTAGCTGCACTTATGAATATACTAAGCACAATCCTTCACCCGCGAATATTTACCTTATATGGGCAGGCACTCAATTACGTGGGAGGCGTGATGATGCGTGACCCAACTCCGCCTCACACGGCGACCGAGCTGCTGGCTATGGCCGTATATATGGACGAAAGTAGGTTCCAGTTATGACTGTTACGCGTAGAATTTCAAAATGAAACCTGCCTGACTTTTGTTAGTAAGTTGTAAGGAATGAGCCTGCCAAATTTCAGCCTTCCACCTACACGGGAAGTTGGAGAATTAGTGATGTATGTGTATGAGAAATACTCATTTTTAGGATGTAAAGATCTCTTTGTAAACAACACTTGCAGTTCTGCCCTCAGGCTGCAAAATGTCTGCTGAGCTTACTCTTGAGCATGCAACATACAGTTGGCCATGTGAGAAGCAATCTTGTGTCAAGTCAATGCCAACCTTTTTTAGAGTCTGGCCCTGTGACTCATTTATTGTCATAGCAAAGCAGACCCTTACCTGAAATTGGAGGCGTTTGAATTGGAATGGGAGGTCAGAGGGTATGAGAGGGATGCGAAGAATAAATAGTCTTCTCTGAACCTGTTTCAGTGAAGACAGTTGCCTCAATGAGGTTCTTGTGCAGAGATTTGATCTAAAGCCTGGTGCCATTACAAAGTTTTGGTGGTTGTAAGTTTCGTAGTAAAGCGGTGGAGTACACGAAAAGGCAGGAGTCACCAGCAGGCAGACGTGAAGCTAGGCAAACAATAACAGGCTTAAAGCGATGGAGTAAAGAAGAAGGGAGCAGCGAGCATGAACAGCTGAGGACAGTAAGGAAGCGAGTGAGGAGGCACATGAGCACGGGATGTTGTTAATGTATATAGGCAGGGAGCCAACCACGTGGTAGGTGTGTGGACAGCGGCCGTGTGGAAAAAGGAAGGGGGATCAGGGGCGGCCCTTGTGTGTGAAATAAATCCTCTTTTATTGGAAATAAGGAATGGAACCACCAAAAGGAGAGATCAGTTCCTAAACTTCCTTATGGTGTAATGGTGAGAACCGACAAAAAGAAATTATTTTCAAAAGTCCATTACGGGGCACAACACGAAATGAAACATACTTAACATTTGTAAATACAGTGTAAAGGGTGAGCATGGGAAAATTGGAAGTAGCAGAAATAGTAAGGAGGGGTTTCCCCTATCTATATATACAGTTTAGGGGGTACACCCATTTCCGCCCCTTGGGTGTTGTAATAGGACATGAAACATACCTAACTTTTATAAGTACACTGCAAGGAATGAGCACGCAAAATTTCAGCTTCCCACATATATGGAAAGTGGGAGAATTAGTGATGAGTCAGTGAGGGCTTTGCCTTTTATATGTGTAGATAGCAAAATACCCCCGCTTCGCAGCAGAGAAGTAGTGTGTTAAAGAAGTTATGAAAAAGAAAAGGAAACATTTTAAAAATAACATAACCAGCGGTAAAGCAAGGAAGACTCCATAATAAGGATGGTTGGGTGCACGTAGAAGAGGTGCCTGCTAACTTAAAAGGGATATTCGGAGCTGACGGCTTTACTTGTCTGTTGTGGAGCGGGCGTCGGCCATGGATGGATTCTAACGCCGAGTCACCCGGGTGAGATGGACTTCATTCTTCAATAAAGGATCTTTCCCCGAGCCGGTGAGACCGCTTCTTTACATGTAAATTAAGTAAACGAGTTTGCAGCGCACATCAGGAATGGTCGCTGGATTCACTGCAGACTTCCTAGGCCGTGTGATTATAAACTTTTAAAAGAAAGTTCAGATAAAGGACTGGGGAACGTGTGGGGATTGTGTGTGTCTGGGTGTCTAATTTATAAGTGTATATAGTTGTAATATAGGTTAAGTACATGTGAATATATTTGCGCCATTTATAAATAAGATATTCTTTCCGTTTCTTTACCTTGCCTTCTTTCTTTCCTGCTTTCTTGCATTCTTTCGTTTTCGGCAGCGTCTCTATGAAGTTGTGGATTTGCCTGCAAGTATAATAAAGGAGCTGTCGCCGAGCCGGTGGGATTGCTTCTTTACATGTAAATTAAGTAAACGTGTCCGCGGCGCACATCAGGATTGGTCGCCTTATATGGGCAGGCAGTCAATTACGTGGGAGGCGTGGTGATGGGGGACGCAACTCTGCCTCACACGGTAACCGAACTGCAGGCTATGGCCGTATATATGTATGGAAGTAGGATTCAGTTATGACCGTTTCGCGTAGAATTTCGAAATGAAACCTGCTTAACTTTTGTAAGTAACCTGTAAGGAATGAGCCTGCCAAATTCCAGCCTTCTACCTACATGGGAAGTTGGAGAATTAGTGATGAGTGAGTGAGTGAGTGAGTGAGTAAGTGAGTGAGTGAGTGAGTCAGTCAATCAGTCAGTCAGTGAGGGCTTTGCCTTTAAATAGTATAGATTAGATACATTTTATTAATTCAATGGGGAAATTCGAAAACATACAAAACAAGAATATAGACTCACAAAACAGATAATATATACAATTAATCAATTGAACGATAAATTCAATAATAATATTAATATTAATGAATATTAATAACTTAGTCTTCTCCTCCCATTGTAAATCATTCTTTCTCTCTCTCTCTCTCTCTCTCTCACTCAAAACATTGTCATGGAATGGGACTCTTACCTGTGTCAGCTTTGTGGTGCCCTTATCCCAGGCAGCCTTTTGTCAGTTCATGCTATAATATTAGCCGGTGTTTAATACATGTGTCATAATTCACCACTGTTAGACAATACACTAAAGGTTTCATACTCTGTTAAAGGGCAGATAAGGAAGTCAGAGTGTAGACTTATACATTGCAAGCAGTGTGGGTGGTACTGCAATTACTCACCAGAGAAAACACAAATGATGATCAAGAGGGAAGGAAAAGAAGTACAGAAACTGTCTTTAATACTATACTTTCAGTATTTTCCAAAATAAAAAAACAAGAAACAAGAAGTGTGATCACATTGCTCCTGTTGAGTTTTTTGTGTTGAATTTCAGCAGAGTTTAAAATAATTAAAAATAAAACCTACTAATGATTTCAATGCTATAAAGGTTGTTTATAGAAAACAATTCTGCTATTGGAATTAAAAATACCAAAAGGAAATAAATTAAGCACATGTTTATGAAGTGGTGCTCAAAGAACCTGATTAAGATTATATACTATAAATGTAAACACAGCAAACAGAAGAGCTGTGATCACCACAGCTCTTCTGTTTAATCCATTTAATGTCCAGAGTTGAAAATTAATAAAAGGGATAACATTTATGAAGCTTCCATCCAGAGAGTTCCACTCTAGATGGAGCTCATCTCGCAAAAGGGGATGTCTTTCTGGTGGCACTGGTATTTGAAGCAGAGAAAGGCAGAAGGGCAGGAGTTGGAGACAAAAGTCAGAAAGTAACATTAGTTGTCAGTTGTGCAAGACTTACTCCAGTCAAAGAAAAACAGAAGTTGTGTTTTATACAGTAGTGTGTCACATCAAATGCCTTCCCTGTAACCTTTTTGGATGCACCCAAAACAATGTAACATGCCCCAAGCTCACGTCTGATAATACTTTGTTCAAACGTTTCAGAAATCATTGCATATCTATAGTATTAAATGTGGCCTGATTATGTAGAAAACCAAAAGAAACTGGGAGAGCCTTCATAACCATTTGTCAAATGTTTCATGGCTTTCTCAGACAAATGAATAAACAAATTTAAAAAGACAAATTGGAGTATTTTACTTAAATAGGGAGCAATACATTCTGCTACAAGGAAAATTTAACAATTTAATTGTGGTCATAACTGGAGTCCTGCAGGGTGCTGTACTAAGTCTGCTTTTCTTCTTAACTGCATAAATCTTAACATATAGGACAATAAAAAGTCAGGAGTAGATTTAAGGACTGTGGGGTTTTTGATATGAAAAATGAATTTTTGATCTTACTAATTAGTATCATGTCTGTTATGGCTTGTCACTGTTTCAAGAATTCTGCAATTAAAATAAATAAAATACTTTTTTCACTTCACTCTCCTAAAATATCTGTAATATTACCTGCCAGAAATACTTAACATAGAAATGGTGGGAAAACAATATAAAGAATTGTGAAGAAAAGTTTGTAATATAAATTAGACAAACTGATTGACTCATTTATCATATCAAAGCTTCAAAGCATTTGACACTCACCTGGCACCACGGGTTGCAGCAGGAGGTAGGTGACAGGCCCTGGGGTATGGGGCACAGAGAATGTTACTCTGCTTTTTCGTCTACCTGCCTCCTAGACACCGAGGGGCGGGATACCCATTGGTGGCCGGAGGACGTGCGTCCATGGCGTTTCAGCGGAGCGAGCTCTGGGGAGAGCAAGGCCGACTTAAGTGTTTTCTTCAGCCTTGGACATCCTTCGGAGGACGGAGGCCAGGACGATCTCCCCAGCGCAGTGTGCCCCACGGAGGAGCAGGGAAGCATCCCTTTGACAGGTAAGGGGGTGGGAGACGTGTGTCGATCTCCCGTCGATACAGCCGCAGTGATGGGAACGGCGAGTCTCCACCCCAATCCCAACAGACACCCGGAGGGGCCACTGTGAGGAAAGCAGAGCTTGGGTGGCTCACAGTCGGGGAGAGAGGATGAGGGGAGCCCGAGTCCCCCGCCAACCGGAGAAGCTGACCTATTTCGGGCTGCATGGAACTTGGAGGGCATTGTCCTACCCCTACAGTCTCTTTTTCAGGTTTTTCAGGCCCTGCAAGAAGCAAAGGAAGGACTGGAGAAGAAGCTTGGTGCACCGACAGGAGACATCCTAGAGTGGGTGAGGCAACATAGGGCTGATTCTTCCAGCTCTACCGATGCAATGGTACAGGTGAGTGACACCACGAGCCCTCAGCTGAGCGGATGTCGAGGCTGGAATTCCTGCCCTGCTTCCACACCCACAGGGTTTGGAGAAAAGGGGAGCGGCATTGCTACGAATGCGGCCGCTGTGGGCACGATTGGAGGGGTTGTCCCTGGAGGACGTCGAAAAGATGCGGATGTCGGGAAAACTTCTCCCGATTTTCCAGTTTTGTCTCCAGAGGACAGGTCTGCGAACCGGATGACCCCATCTTGGAGAAAACCAGCCCTCGCGGAATGTGCCGCTGATCCCAATGCGGCTCAGCTAAGAGAGGGGTAATGTGGCAGGCGGCTGGCGTCCATGCCCAGCCAGGACGCCACTGCACACTATATTCAGGGGGAGCAGCCCTGGACACTGCAATAACTCTCTTTGGATGCTAG
Source organism: Polypterus bichir lapradei (assembly GCA_026402145.1). Lineage (NCBI taxonomy): Eukaryota > Metazoa > Chordata > Cladistia > Polypteriformes > Polypteridae > Polypterus > Polypterus bichir. Next base: position 1,922,128 of record JANRMT010062831.1, read on the forward strand.
ATGGCCGCCCCCCTGGGGTGGAGCAGTGCCTCAGTTTCCCACAGGGCTCCCTGGGAATTGGAGTTGAGTGCAGTCCTTTTGGGTCCTGTAGGCAGCGCCAGAGGGTGCTGTGTTTGGGACTCCTGAGTCCATCGGGGCAGTGTATACATCACACCAAGTGCCGCCGGAACTCGGTGATCAAACACTTGGAGCACTTCCGGGTGAACTATAAAAGGAGCCAGGTTGCCTGGGAGGCGTGGCGGTGCCAGAAAGAGAAGAGTGCTGTGCTTAAGTGCTTGGGACGGCGTTGTGTCTGTGGGTACGGGGAAGGAATTGCCCACAAACAAAGAAAAATAAAAGTTTGTTTATTTTACACGTGCCTCCTGTGTCCAGTCTGTGTCGGTTTGTGCACTATACAGTGTCCATTCTTACAATATATAAAAAAATTAGATAAATCATGCAACCTTTTTATGCAACACTTAATTTTCTTCAAAACTGTACGGCATATAGTATACATCTATAAATGTAATTTATTCGTCTTCATTAGGAGAATGCAACAATGATACTCGTGTCAATTAAACCAATTTAACATGCATATGTCAAACAAAATATATGGTCTATATCTGCTGCAGTAAGAACAGTAGTAGTAGATCAGTTGTGTGAAGCTCGTTAATTACCCCGATTAGGTGGCTCAATTGTATTGCAGCTGTCTGTCAGTAAAAACACCAGAGGTTTGTGTCATTGATCCTCCCCTTGTCAAAAGTTTTTTTTTTCTATTCCTCCATTTAACAAAAAAATCCACCTTGGACCGATAGCGAACGAATCGAGCTATTGAGGAAAGGTTAGACCGCCATAGTCAGCCAGGGGGCACGTCCCTAATTATATTGTGTGTAAAGAGTTTCACTGCAAAACATAATAAGCTTCATATTTGAGTGATTGAAGACCCTGGTGTCGTAATGAATTTTTATTGTAGAAAAACATAACATAAACTACTGTCCAGCATGTTTAAATGTGTCCTTTAGTTTCTGATTGCTATACAACACTTCCATCTTAGGACAATTCGCTATAAAGTTTCATCCAATCAGCGTCTTCCAAACATACAGTGCAGCCTCTTCGTTTCATCCTATATAAATGTCTACATGTGGAAGTGTGTGAGTGTGTCTGTCCGGCCCGAATGTGAGAAGTGGAGTCTAGGTAAGGGTTCTGCCTCCAAGGAAACAGAAAACTCACTTAGCCGCTAATAACACAAGTGAGGCCAGCACGTCAGCAAAACGAAGCCTCAGAAGAAAGACAAAGTCTTTTTGACATCAGCAAAATGGTATCCCTTTTACTTTTCCTCCCGCCGCTAATTCACAAGCGTGCCGTGCACGTCTGCAAAACGAATCCTCCTAGGAGAGAGATGCCCAGAGTAGTTCCTTTCAATTACCTGACATCTCTACATTTCAAATTTTTTCTGACGATTTCAATAGTTTTTAGACTTTTTACAGCACAGGCTTGCACAGCTAGTTTACTTATATTTAGTTGTAAGACTATTTATTTGTAAGTGCTGTTTGAGCTACCGTTTATACAACAGGTGTCTTACTTAATTCTTAAATCAATATTGAAATGCACACACAAGCCTCCTAAATTATTTATTGAAATACCTACCTTTACAGTGTCCATTTAGGAAGTCATAGTTTTAACTTGTTCCCATTATTATGAATTATAATTTCTCAGTGGCACATATTATTCATTACTACTCACTAGTCCTGTTTCATTGAGATTTTGTTTTATATTCTGTATATGCCAACATTTAATTGAACTGACTATAGCAGACTTGTCATCTCCTTAAAACTTTATTTATATGATTTTGACAACTAATCATAAGGTCAAAAATCAAGAAGGCTATGAGTTTGCGTGGACCATAGACATTGCATGACGTTAACAATGCATTCTGTTCTAAATGAAAGCGCACATGCTTTTTGAGATTTCCTAAAGGCCAATGTGTCTCAGTTTGTTCATTAATATATTTTGACAGTGTATTTTAATCAGAATTGTTATAAACATATTACCCCTATTAATTTCCCATGTAGATATTTAACGTTTGGTGAGAATTAATAAAAAAGTAACAACACATATAAATAGTTATGTTGCATTGTTTATTATTAACAAAACTCATCATTTATCTGAAATGTTCTACTTTGTATTTTTACATTTGGCAATGGAATGCATCAATATACAGTCGATTTATTCCACTTCTGAAGGTGTACATTTTCGGTATTCTCCATTGCATTCACCCCCAGTGTAACACGTGCCAGTGTAACTGAGGAGCGGCAGACGAGCTCGTGTGATGGGAGACAAGGCACCTCCTTGCCCTGATGCCCAGGCTCTTCTCATAAATATTCCCATCTTAAGCTTTTTCTCATTCCTTCCAGTTTACTATTATTATTATTATTATTGAACAAGTATGTAGAGGAAATGTGTGTCTTATTTTATGTGTATGAAGGGAAGGACGGTAAAGCCTTGAATGAAACTGAGTGTTGATGCTTCGGGTAACAAGACAGGTAAGGAGCAGGGAACTTAAACGTATCAGTGACTGCAGAGGATTGTGTAACTGGAAGATGGTTTATGAATACAGAAATGACAAAAGTTTAGTCTTTCAATAATTTACTCTGTTGTGCTGCAGTTCAGAAGTTATTTACCCCGACCCACCACAGCTTTTGACAAGATGTATTCACAAGGAAAGGATGTAGCTGAAAAAGTCAGGAACTTTTTGAAAGTTTGGCTCCAGATGTGCTTATCCAGCTGTTCATCTTTGTCAGTACTTGAGTGATCTTGATGTCCACCTCTGGATGAATTTGCAAAGTTTCTTTACAACTTTTTTGTCTCATTAACGCAGAAATCCCGAGGCTTTCCCTAAATTGCAGAAGACACTGTTGATGGCGCTGATTCTGTTTTAAAGACAGTTGTGATTAGTTATGCAGAACACGCTTTTACTCACATTGCTTTTTGGAAGTCAATAATACAAATCAGCAACAGATCTGGGAATCACTGAATAGTAAAAACGTTTAATGAGGAGTGTTTTGCACATATATGTAATGACCACGTCAGCATTAGTGAAACGTTTCTTAGCCTCTGTGATATGATCGACATGGGGTAGAATAGATGCTGGATTATTATAATACGTGCTCACCTATGCAAAATATGCACATGATTTGTTACAGATTCTAGGTGGGCACGATTCCACACCAAGGAACAAGGTGCCCCATGTGAATCATTCATAATGTCTCCTAAACATATTTGTTCACTTACAGACAAATAATACATAACTATTTTTTTTAAAAAAGTCCTTATTTTAACAGGGAAATATATCCCACAAGATAAAACAGCTTGGAAACCGAGCATCCTGATCAAGACTTTTGCTGTTCACTTACAAACATACTCTACAACAATAAGGGTCTTAATTATCTTTATATTTTGGGCAGGGACCATACACAAGCCCCAATTAGGATTTGAATTCACATCAGCACACCTTACACATGCAGCAGAGCCAACTGCTTTTACGCTTTGAGCCAAGGAAGTTCAAGTAGATATTGCTGCAGACCAGAGTAAAATGGGCATGACAAGTCATTTTCAACTTTAGCCAATCATACGAGGTGTGGCAGAAAAGTAATGAGACTGGCAACACTGCAAGCGATCTGGCAACGCTGCGCTGTTGTCCTTGATAGAGCACGTGTATCAGTACCCTCCCATAGCTCAGTGCGAGTTTCAAATCCTTCCGTTAACTACGTGATTTTTGTGACTGCTATTAGCGAAGTTGTGTTTTTGGTTGTGCGCCACGCAAAATGGAACAGCGTGATTTGGAGCAACGTTGTGCCATTAAATTTTGTGTTAAGCTTGGAGAATCGGCAAGTGTGACTATGGGGAACATTCTTTATCCCAAGCTCAAGTTTTTCGCTGGCACAAATCATTTTTGGAAGGCAGAAAACACGTTGAAGATGAACACCGTTCAGGGAGGCCTTCAACTTCGAAAACCAATGAAAACATCGAACGTGTGAACACTCTTGTGAGATCAGACCGTTGTTTAACATTAAGAATGTTGAGTGAACAATTAAATTTGAACAGATTTACTGTTCATCAAATTTTGACTGAACATTTGCACATGCGAAAGGTCTGTGCCAAAATGGTGCCGATTAACCTCACAATTGAGCAGAATTTTTGACCTCAAAAGGCATTCCTGTGGTTCCCCAGCCCCCTTATTCACCTGACCTCAGTCCGCGTGACTTTTTCCTTTTTCCTAAACTGAAAAATGTCCTCAAAGGACTTCATTTCGGGACTTTAGAAAACATCCAAAAGAGTGTAACGGACATGCTGAAGACCATACCGGTTGAAGACTTCCAGCGCTGCTACCAACAGTGGGAACAACGTCTCCGTCAGTGTGTAGCTGCCCAAGGGAACTACTTTGAAGGGGATAACATTGATGTTTGAAAAAAATAAAAACTTTGGTAAATAAAAAATCAGTCTCATTACTTTTCTGCCACACTTCGTATATTAAATTTGTGTACATCAGGCACTTATCAGCCAAATGCAAATGTAAACGTCGCAGTCAAATCACCTTTTTATTCAGCAAATCGCCAAATGGTGTTATTTGTCATTCACGTTCCAGTTTAGCCAATTGCCTTATGGATACGTGAAAAGAAAGGTGGTAGTAATTTCTAAAGGTGGACGGTCAACATAAAGTGACTGTAAGAGATGGAGTGTATATTCATAAAATACATCTGCAATGGTAATCTACTAATGTAAATATCTTACACTACAGCACTCTGTTGAGTGCAATATTAAGACTGCAGTTTATTTTTACCACTGTCATTTATGATTAGCAGTTTTGAAAATTAATGATCATACCATGATTTGGATATGAGATATCTATTGCTACTAAACAATATCTGAAGAAAATTTCAATGAACATATGAATACAAATTTGTGTCTGCCTAATAGTAATGGATTGACGTGGACTTAAGTGTGTGCTATACTTGATTAAGTCAGTCAGATTAAAACAAATGTTTCACTGTTGTTGTTTACTCAAATGTCCAAATGGAATAGTCGCCTACATTTAACAAGTCACAATAAAGACAGTCTATAAACGTATTACAATTTTAAACTTTGAATAAATTGTTGAAGTTATGTCTTTACTTCTATAGTACACTATAGAATGTGTTTTATTAAAAATGTTTTATTACTTTCATTACTATTTATCTTTATTTTATTTTTTTATGTATTCCTAATATGCATTGTAGCCCCTTCTGCCTGCAGGACAGCCTTCAGGTCTTCATGTCTGTTCTCAACATACCAGCAGCTCTAGTGAGTTTATTGACAGTGGATCTTGTATTCAAGTTATTTTTAGCTGTATTATGATTACAGAATATTAAAAATCACATATTCCACACTCTCATGTTCATGTATCAGGGAACAGACAACAATAAGAAAGCTGGCAATAAAATTGTGACTTTAAAGTATCCTTTGGGTGTCTCTACATGTTATCAATGTTAAATGTAAGAAACGCAGTTATCATAATGCTAATAGTCACATTTCAATTATTATTTTTATAATGAAGTTTACTATGTTAAACAATCTGTGAAGAGCAAATATTATGCCTTAACAAGAGTAATAATTTTGTAGTTCTTGTGACTGTGCACCTGTTAATCAGACTATTCAATTATTTGACTTAATTGGACTTTTATTACTTTTGGGATTTTTAATACCTCTTTAAGATCATCAAACACATATTTAATATAATACATATTACTTATATTATCATTGTATTTCCCTCTACTTGCCCTTTGTTTGCTCAAGGGTAAATGTTCTCATCAAGTTCGTTATCGGGTTGGTCTACTGTTGCACTTTAAGATGAACACACACATACATAGCTATACGCATACACACAGACCCTAACCACAACAGTGCCCCATGAATGACACACACACACACTGATTAACCTCTAGCACTTTAAACCATGCAAGTGCTTTAGGAATAACATAACCTGTCACTCAGCACTTCAAGAGACGTACTTGTTATCGGCACAAACAACATACGATGTTTTAAATAGACCTCAGACCTAAATATTACTTTTAATCTCCAAGAAAATATTAAAACATACAAAGACTCAGTATCCTTGACTATAGGCCATTTATCAGCCAAGAATACCTTCTTCTCGTACTGTCCCTAACTACTGAATTGCGCCCTCACTCTCAGCCTTAAAACCCTGCATACCAGAGCTAATGGCAAAATCTACAGCTGCTCTAGGTGCTCTTAGAAATCTACCTTATTAATTCAATCACTCTTAACATTAAGACAAAGCATAGAAAGTTAGAAGCAGCATGGTATTTATTACAAGAATAATAATAATACCACTGGAACAAAGAATAGTAGAAAATAGGTACTGATAGGAAAGTCTGAATATATATAGTCTTTAGAAAAAGCTTACGAAAAACTGACAGATGAAAACGATCAATGTCCCAGGGAGGTGTTTGGTTTAGCAATCGATGTTTATGATGCCTTTCTGACGACCAGTGCCATCTTCGTCCGTTCCTCTTCTTCTCCTTCTCTACTTTCTTCTTCTCCTTCTGTCTGTACTTTGCTTTCATATGAGGCATATTTATTATGAAATGTCATGCCGTGGTTTCACAACACATGCACCTGATTGGCTGGCTGTCAATGTGATTGATGTTCTTTGATATTGCCTCAGTATTCCTTTCCCAGGCTGTAAACCAAATTGTTGTCCCAGATGTCCATCCATAAAGCAGTCAATAGCCTGAGGCATGGCTCAGTCTTCCTTTCCCAGGTTATAAAGTAATTGAGCCACCAGAATGTCTTCCTTTCAATGTTGAAACAGCTATTTTAAAAGTGAGTTGTAAGGGAAGAATTACCTGCTTTGATTTTTGTTCTTCTGTTGTCTTGTCTCGAACAAAATATAATGGAAACCCAAATGTACAGATTTTATACATCATAACATTATGTAAAAGTTACATTTAGAGACTGAAACTTGACAGATGTATGTTTGTCTCATTTAGCCTCCATTTGACTCCATCAGGTCCTAGTGGTGTTCTGAACACATCAGCCTGCCTTTAGTGTCTCTGAGATTGGAGGAGGCTGGGAGTCCAACTGTACAACAGGCACTGATGATCACGACTGCTAACAAGTTATTTTAACTCGGCATAACCCTATATGACTACCCAAGCAAAAAGCATATTAATAGCACACAGAGGGTGTGTACTCCAGTAGAACTGGACATAACAACCTGTACAAGCTGTAAATGACTCCACTTTACTGGTCATTTTACCACACACTACACAGAGTCTGTCAAGTCCTAACCATTAAATAATTCAATCTGAACAGCTGGGAATTTATTTTGGCAATGATATTTCCGGTAAGGCATTTTTTATTCTCATTTGTCATAGGTTTATACTGAAAAACTGGTTTACATCAATGTAGTTTTCTATAGGATATATATAATGTCGCAAAAACCAGACATAAGAGTCATAAAAAGGTTTGGGGCAGCCACCCGTATAATTGATTTCCTGGCTGCAAAGTTGATCAAATGAATACCGCACTGATGTGCACAAAACAGAACTGAGGGTGTAGGGAAAAGGTGGAGGCTTTTAAAGGGAAAGACAGGAAGTGAAGTCAAAGGGGTCGGGCTCAAGAAGGTCTTCTGCCATTGGTGCGAGCCCGGACGTGACATCACAGGGGCCGAAGCCGGCAAGGTCTCCTTCCATTGATTCGGTCCCGGAAGTGGCGTCAAGAGGACCAGGTGGAATCTCCCGTGAATGGTCTGCAGGCAAGTGAGAAAAAGAGTCAGTGCACTCTGTCACATCCCGGTATGTCTCAGAACTGCCCTTACTCAAGCCCTTTAGCTGCGCTATCGTCCTCTTGAACCCTCAGACTATATGCCAGACACCAGATAAAAGTCCAAAATAATGATTTTTTATTAATCAACAGTGCACAAAGCACCCTCCTCTCCACTATACTCATAAATACTCCACAATACAATCACAATAAACCAATCCACCACTCCCAGACGCGTTGCCACCCTTCCACCCAGCTCAGCTCATCGTCTGGAAGTTCCCAGAGTCCTTTTATAGTTCCTCATCCGGAAGTGTTTCCCATCCTTCAGTCCATGATTCCTTATCACTTCCGGGTCAGATAAAGTCCTTTTCTTCACCCCAGAAGTACGTCATTCCTCCTGTCCATGTGACTCGGACGTACTTCTGGGGCGTAGGTGAAACCAAAGTCTCTGTGCCTTCCTGCAGCGTCCCCTGGAGGTCCCCATGGTATCCAGCAGGGCTGTGATGAAAAACTCCACTGTCCACGATGCCCTGCTGGAAATTGGGGTACCTCTATGTTGCATGCAGGGCTCCACCTGGCAGCCTGGGGGTATTGGCTAGGATGAAAGGTCAGCCATATCCCACAATATATATACTGCTCAAGAAAATTAAAGGAACCCTTTTTAATCCGAGTATAGCATCAAGTCAATAAAACTTCCCTAAGTTTCCCTATATATATATATTAACGCAGACACACACTTAATATCAACACCTTAGAATAACTGTAAGGTTCTAGCTGTAAGTCTTGGTTTTAGAATACTGGGCTTCAAAAGATTAAACTCTACATTTATCAGGAGTATACAATCCATTTCCTTTAGTTTTGTTCCTTTTATTTTCAGTAAAAAATGCAAGTTTCATTGAAAATGTGACTCCTAAATAAAGATAAGTAAGACCCTTATTGTTGTAGAGTATGTTTGTAAGTGAACAGCAAAAGTCTTGATCAGGATGCTCAGTTTCCAAGCTGTTTTATCTTGTGGTATTACCAGCGAGTCCAGTGTGCCATTTGTAGACTGTGTTGTTACAAGAGGAGGCTCTGCTCAAATCTAGCAATTCTAGTTGTGTTAATACGTGAGTTGATTGGGCCAGCACAAATTAAAACACTCAGTATTGTCACTACCAAAAACAACATTTTATTAATAATTATTCAGTATAAATTGTACAACCATTTCAAGAAATATTTACAATTAACAATAATGATGGGTCAGTTGAACTGAAAGAATTAATCTTCTTTGTGCATTCTAACAAACAGACTGATCGGGGAATATACTGAAGCTGTAGTATTAAAACTGCAGTATTTCCACTTCTATATATTATATATAAATAAAAGAACAATGTAATGGGGATAGACATGTTTGCTTGTACTGTAAAAAAGGAATAAAACTGTACAATGCGGTTATAAAAATTAAAGAAAAAATGAAGATGGCACGAATTGGCTAAAAACAGATACACAGACAATTTCAAATATACAGAACTTAATCAACAATCTTTAACAATAACAAAGTGTCCTTTATTATTTACATCAATAGTTAAATCAAATATACACAACTCTATAATGCACAGTCAGTTTAACACTTAGAAATAAAAAAGGCCAAAGACAAACAAAGCAAATGACATGTTTATTAGAGGAGGGGTTGAGATGGAATCCCAAGTTGAAATGCCTTAATGATGCTGTCCTTGTTCTGCAAGGAAGAGCCTCTGGCATCAGCACATCCAGAATGATGTGAACATCTTCTACTGTATATAGGTCATTACCCGGAGACCTTTAGGATCTTCATAATTTTTAAACCATTTGGATGGCACCTTTTGAGATACAACAGCCTGTTGGACAAGCAAATACAAGAGTTTGGTGCTATAAAGTTTTACTTGTTATCTGAACTAAGTTACTAGCAAGTGATCATCTGCTCCATGGCTCTTTATGATGAACTCCAACAGTTTTTCATGTTGAGTCCTCCTGGAGGCCCTGCTGATCTCTGCAGCCACAAAAACCAGAGCCACTTGTTCTTGAGTCAGCTGCCCTACTGCAGCCGCACAGCCAGTCTGCTGTCTTACACTGTGGACACACACAATAATACATCAGATTGTCATCTGTAGTATTTGTCTTGTGCAAGCTATCTGGTTTTGGTCTGAACACTTCTGTTTCCTCTGAAAAGTGGACACTTTGGAATATAGTTCAAACTGTGAGAATTACACTGCTATTCACTACAAAAACTCTCGTTTGTGGTTATCTCAATACTTTTTTTTAGAATAATTATTTCAGAGTACAGTGGAACCTCTAGATATGAGTTTAATTCGTTCCAGCACTGAGCTTGTATAGCGAATTTCTCGTATCTAGAACAAACTTCCCCATTGAAAATAATGGAAATCCAGTTAATCCGTTCCGCAGCCCCAAAAATATCAACATAAAAATCAATTTTCCTAACAAATAACACTGATAAATAATATATACAAGTGGAACCTTAGTTTGCGAGTAACTTGGTTTACGAGTGTTTTGCAAGACGAGCAAAATTTTTTAATTAATTTTGACTTGATAAAACGTGCGATATCTTGCAGTACGAGTAGTATGGATACACTTTGTCTGCTGAGCGTCATGTGATCATAACTGAGCTGATGGTTCTTCTTTCTCGTGCGCGTCTCTCTCTCCTTATCTCTCTCGCTCGCTCACGCATCTCTCTCTCTCTCTCCTTATCTCTCTTTCTCGCTCCCTCGCCTCTCTCTCTCTCTCTCCTCTTGAGGGCAATCGTCTCCTATTCTCCGTCTGCATGTCCGCGATATTTTTGGATATGCTTATACGCCGAACTGCTACAGCGAACCAATGAAATCACAAGCGCACAAACGCATAGATCCTCACGCTACAGGAGAACAAGGAACACTGAGTGAGGTAGCGTCAGCTTGGGTGAATCCCCGAGTCGAGGCGGATCGGGAAACGCGTCACGCATACCCACAGCCTGGCTCGTGGCTCGTTACGCGAGCCAATGCTCGTATTTAGATCCGAATTTTTTGCTCATACTTTCCTCGTATCTTAAATTTCTTGTATACAGAGGTGTTCGTATCTAGAGGTTCCACTGTATAATGAATACACCAATCTGGACACTACCTAAAGTAATATGCAAGTCACAAGCATGTCATTCTAAGATAAAAAGGATAAATACAGTGCTCCTTATTGGCACTCCTTGTAAAAATTAGTAAGAAGTGTTAGAAAAAAAATTCCTGTTTGCTGAACCATCTTGCACTGAAAAAATTTGAAACATCAGACTTTTCATTGAAACAATTTCATTCAAAGAAAAACAAAGCCCTTATCAAGAAATAAATATTTTTAAAATTAACATTTTTATAAGGGGTGCTATTAATAGTCTAGGGCACATTAAATGAATACCACAGTTAAAAGTATGCCACACATGAAGAAAAAAAAAATATATTATCAGCATCTTTAAAAGACTCAAGACAGTCAAGTTGGGGAGCATGCACTGGTACAGTGCATTCCCGCACCCATTACACAACGAAACAACTCGTTGTTGGCAACCCTCCCAGGCAGACACGCAGTCCAGTCCCACCCTCCAGAAATGACCCTCTATCTGCCGCAGCCAGTTGTTACGTGGGTGACCTCTTGCCCTGGTCCAGCCCCTCAGGTTTTATGAGCCGGATCAACCTCGGGGAAACGCACCACATGGCCGCAGTGCCGTAACTGATGCTCCCTCACAATGCAGGTAACGTGCCTCATTCGGGACTCCATGAGCAACCACTCATTCGACACAAAGTCAAACCAACGGTACCCAAGGATTTTCCGGAGAGACACAGTACCAAAGGAGTCCAGTCTTTGTCTCAGGTCACTGGATAGTGTCCATGGTTTGCAACCATATAGCAAGACAGGAAGCACCAGGACTCTAAAGACTTGGACCTTCATCCTTTTGCATAGATATCAGGAGCACCACACACCCCTTTCCAGCGACCTCATGACCCCCCATGCTCTCCCAATCCGTCTACTGACTTCATAGGAAGAGTCACCAGAGACATGAATGTCACTGCCAAGGTAAGTAACACTCTGCAAATAGTGAGCGAGTGTTTAAAGGACAGACAGCAGTAAAATCAAAAGGTTCCTCCATAGTCAGATAAAGTACATACTGACACAGGACAAGAGAAAAAGTACTGAATCCTATACAATCTAAACACAAATGTAAGGTTACATAAAGCCTATAATTAATATTCAAATACCATCAACATGTATATTCCACAACCATCAGGGATGTCCTAGGAAAAGAAGGAAAGAAAAAAAAATACATGTGAAAGTCAGATACTACAAGTGAATTACAAGTTTAACAAATGGTTGTTTGCAATTTACCTTATTTTTCATTAATATCCAATTTCACGAAGATATTCTTGTATTAAGTTGGCTGAAAGGAAAAAATATAAATGTCACTTGTAATTAAATTGAAAGGCTCTGAACATCGCAACACTCAGTCTGAGTCACATACAATTAAGTGGTGCACTGCCCATTGCAGGAAAGTCTTTAACAATTTAGAAATAGCATGCATCATCTGCACAAAACTACCATGAAATTTGTTAAAACTGATGGTACCAAAACATGGCAGATTATTTGGTATTACAATTTAGACAAATTGCTCCAAGAACTCCAACATAAGGAACTAAACTGAAAAGAAAAATAAGGTAATATTGTGCACCACTGTAGTCAATTAGAACTTTATCAAAAGCCTGGTTCATGACATGCACAGTCAAGGAGTTCTTGTGAAACTTGCCTTGTGGAATTTGAAGAGTTGCCAATACCGCTGAGTGCCAGCCCACTTCAAGCACTGAATATAAATCCATTATTACAGTGAAAATAATTATTAATACAAATGTAAAGGTTCACGGTACAATCATAACCAAAACAAAATATATTAAAAAATACAAAGAAAACTGTGCAAATTTCAAAAGTTTTCATTTCGAAGGACACTTAACTTCCATTGTCAAAAATACGAGCAATTAGTCTCGTTGCTCCTACTTCTTTTGTCTAATGGAGTTTCATCGCTTGGTACAATGGCAAGTTATTTAAGAGGAAACTCTATAAGGCTGAACCTCAAAGAGGTAGGGATCATGAATTATGAAATGATTGGTTAAAGTTACACTTGATAGACAAGTGTAATAACAATTTTTTGATTCTCATACAGTAATAACAGTCTCATTAGTTGAAGTTCTGAATTAACACAATATGATTTGTTGAAGTCGAATTTGATTGACAGTTATCCCGCCTTTAGATCCACCCATAATGTCTCCAGTCTGCAGGAATACCCAATTGTATCCGGCTGCAGGTCGAAGACTCGGACTTCCATGCCCCCTGCCTTCCACAGCTGCATGCCCACGACTTCCCACGGTCTGTAGAAATAGAAACTTCCCATGGTTTGTAGAAATAGAAAGAGAAGAGCAGTTGTACAGTTTTTCGACAAAGATAAGGAGCTGAAAACATTTAAGGAATAATGGCACAACAAAATCAGGTATGGACTCACAGAATAAAAAGATCAGTATGTTTATAGAAACTTCAGAGCCATTAAACAAAACTAATGTACAATTATAAACAGCATACGCTACGAATCCAAGTGTTTTGTGTTTATCATCATTACTAACATTGGCTAGATGTCCTATTTTAAAAAATATCATTTTAATTAATTTTTTTCCCTTTCATGTATTATTTGTTTTAAAGATTCAGGTCTTATTATTTCAGAACTATTAACTTTTTAACTTATGTATGTGATATTATGTGGTGCAGTGTTAGTGTACAATAATAAGAGGTATATGTTGATCATCTTCATTAACGTTTGTTGGACATTTAACTTGAATTTTTTGTAATTGAAGTGTTAAGTTAGCTAAATATTTATAAAAGAATGATAGCACTTTCTGCCAAATTCGAATTACATATGATTATTGTCTTGATTTCCAAGGCCACATTTCTCAATTTACGGAGAGAATATAAAACCAACACTGATTAAATATCACACTATTTACAAGTGCCAACTTTGCAAAAAGAACAGAGACTACAGCATCATGCAGCCTCACCTTCAGAGCCATGAAGACCATGTAAATTTTGCAGGTAATTATGCCAGTAGTGTATGCAAGTGTGGTTAATTTAAAAAATGCCGATATGCTACTTTACTTGGAAATGTAGCAGCTTTAAAACTGTTGCTGATGCTTTAAAGGAACACAGCAATATCACAGATTCTGCAGTTTATTCTGCAACAACATCATACAACTACAAGACAAGCAATAAGGGGCACAGTCAGCACACGCAGCGACAGGCGCTCTCTCTGTCTCCTGCAAAAGTGTCATCCAGCTTTTCCCAGGAGTCTGCTGTACACTACATGTGCGTCCTATGGGTGTTACATTAATTAAACCCCCCCCCCTGCTACAACAAGCAAATAGGAACTATATACAAAAGATACACTGATTGCATTCACATTAAACAAAATTCACAATATATAAAACAGAAGAATTTCAGTATAAAAAAAACATAGTTTTGTGAATGTTCACAAAAATATAAAACATAATAAACTAACTCAACCACATACTCCCCCCTGAACTTCTCAAAACACCGAGGGTAGGGTAATTGCAGAGTTCTGAATAACAGTAACATAGCATGTCATTATTTTCTCATGGTACATCACAGTACTCGTAAGTGCGACAAAACTGTCTCCCAACCAAAAGGGAAAGTGTCAAAAGGAAGTTGGGCAGACTTCCAATGTTCACTTGCATAAGAAGGTGCCTTATACTCAATCTCATCCTAATGAAAAAATGACTGTTACTCCAACATTGAACTTACTTAAAAGAATTATACATACTATACACATTGCTAATTAACTTAGAACTATTCCAATAGCATAACTGATGGTTGTTTACAAAAATAAAGTTTTGGCTAACCCACTAACACCACCATTTGTTTGTTTCTCTGCATCATGTTCTGAATCAATCTGTTAACTGGTTTTACTATCCTTCCTACTCTTGTTCTGATGTGCCCCACTGTGTTACTTGGTGCTCTATCATGTCTCAAAGTGATCTCAGACATTGTTCCTGTAGCTACTTGGTCCTCAGGATGACTATGGTTTAGTTCTGGCACTTCTGCTACATGCATACTATTTGTTTCACTGTTGTTAACCATGTTTGTCTCAACCCCAACACTGTGACTCTCAGCATATGTTCCAGCATGACTGCTTACATCACTACTGTCTGCTTGGGGGGTTGTCAGCCGCTGGCACAGCATTGTCAGGGGATACTTCAGGAGGTTCAGATGATGCACATCCTCTTTCTGGAGGAACCACTAAAGGGGTTGTCTCTGCTACCCAACTGGCGGTACGCTCTGTAGGGTCAAATTCTGATCCAGTCACAGAGGCAGTTCTATCCACATCACACTGGTCCCGACTTGGTTCAGAGTCACTGTCAAAGGAAGGCTCCACTTCCTGTTCAATTACCACTGGCAGGAAGCTAGCTTGCAAGATCAAGTTCCTATGAACAATCTTCTCCTGTCCATTGATGGTGTTTTTGATGTGGTATGTATGGCACTTCATCAGCGTTGACTTGGGCCAAGATGAGAGCTTCCTTGAAGTCATCCCTCATTCTCCTGACATAGCTATCATAGTCAGTGATATCAATGTTCCTCTCCACATTGTGGAACATAACATCCACAGGCAGTCTAAGCACCCGCCCATACATCAGGTAGAAGGGAGCATACCCAGTCGACTCATGAGCTGTACAGTTATATGCAAAAGTCAGTTTCTGCAGCATTTGCGGCCATTTAATCTTATCCCTGGGCGGTAAGGCTCTGATCATGTTCCCTTAAGGTTCTGTTGAACCTCTCAGTGTGGCCATTCCCCATTGGTTTATAAGGTGTTGTTCTTGACTTTTTCACACCTGCAATCTGTTACAGCTCCTAGATCAGCTGGCTCTTGAAACTCGCCCCTTGGTCTAAATGAATCCTCTGGGGGAATCCATAGACACAAAAATATCTATCCCAGAGCTGGCACGTAACTTGTTTTGCTGACTGGTCTGAGCAGCAGAAAGCATGGGCCATCTTGGTGAAGTGTTCTGTCACCACCAAAACATCCGCACTCCTTCCTTTGGAATCCTCTGCAGACCAAAAGTCCAGACAAACCAGCTCAAGAGGGTATGTGGTCTTGATACTTTCAAGCGGGACTCTTCCCTCTGGCTCCAGTGTCTTGCTGACTACCCAGCACTTGCAGCATTTGAGATACTCTCGGACGTCATGCTCCATGGTAATCCAGAGAAACCTCTGCCTTGCCAGGTATAGTGTTCTACTCTGGCCCTGATGACCGGCATCATCATGAACACCAGGAAGAATATGTGTGACCAGGGAGGAAGGTGTCACGTACTGGTGGCGCTTTCTCCCAGTCAGTGAGTCTTTACATACTCAGGATACACAGGATACCATCAAGCATTTTCAGTTTCTCCCATTGTTTCAGGGTCTTAAGAACCTTCAGCAACAGTACAGCCCTTTCTCTCCTTGATGGCCGCCTCCTTTGGGTGACAAATGGGATGACCTGGGACAATGTAGCATCTCTCCTTTGCTCATCCTGGAGTGAGAAGACAGGTAAGGCACCATGGCCAGGTGGGACTAGCTGTTCCAGGTCTTGAGCCAACCAAGTGACCACCCTCTGGTTGGATCCTTGGTCCCATTCCATATGACCTGCCAGGACCACAGACACTTCACCGCTTGTCATAGAGCAGTGTCTAAGGCTCTCAGATGGGAATGAGCACTTGACACTCTGGTGGTTAGCACTGACTCTAAATGCCTCCTGGACCATGCCCTCTCTAACCTGCTCTGACTCCTCTAACAGTGCTTTGTATGGCTCTTTAATAAGCCTCTGGCAAACACTATTTTGGACAAAGGGCTGCCTGCTTAGGGCGTCTGCAACAATGTTCTTACTGCCAGAGATGTACTTGATGCTGAAGTTGTATGGGGACAGTTTGGCTACCCATCTCTGCTCACACGCGTCAAGTTTGGGCTTTGTGAGAATATAGGTTAGCGGATTGTTGTCTGTCCAGACAGTGAAGTTGTGTCCCTTTAGCCAATGGCTAAATTTATCACAAATAGACCATCAGTGCCAAAAACTCTAGATGGTATGCTGGATAGTTGCTCTGAGCACGGGTGAGAGCCTTGCTGGCAAAGGCAATAGGGCGTGCCTTACTCTCACCCTCTTGGACTTGACATAGCACAGCACCTAATCCATCCTGCGAGGCATCTGTGGACAAGATGAATGGTCGACTGAAATCAGGGTGTGCGAGGACAACAGAGTCTAAGAGAGCAGATTTTAACTGTTCAAACGAGTCACTCTGCATCTGTCTCCAGTCACTTGGGTGTAGTTTCCTGAACGAAGCAGCACCTCATGCATTCCCTTTCCTCCCCTTAGGTGCAGCAATCGGGGCAAACAAGGGCTTAGCTATACTGGAACAATCTTGGATGAACTGATGATAGTACATGACCATGACCAAGAATGACCTGATCTTCTTCTGCGATGGTGTTAAGCCATCCTCCATCATAAGGTCAGTCTCTGTCATAGCAGCAATAGCTTTGACCTTGTCAAGGTCATTTGAGACACCATTTTCATCTACAACATGCCCCAAGAACCTCACAGTTCTTCTTAGTAGCTGGCATTTTTTGGGGGCCAGTTTCAGTCCATGAGCATGCAACCTGCTGAAGACAATTTCCAGCCCTTGAGGGCTTCAGCTTCTTTGGGTGCATACACCAGTGCATCATCCAAGTAACAGAGCAGCATCAGGAAGTTCTGGTCACCAAAAATACCCATCATGAAGCGCATGAAGCTTGCAGGGCTATTACAGGGGCCCTGCGGGAGCCTGTTAAACTCATACAGCCCCATAGGCGTGGTGAAAGCTGTAAGTTTTTTGTTTTCCTTTGCCATAGCGATGTTATAAAAGCCAGAGGTAAGGTCCATGGCACTAAAGATGGCACTCCCTTCCAGAGCTGCAAGACAGTCAGATCGGTGTGGCAAGGGATGTGCGTCCTTGACTGTGCGCGTGCTCAACCAGCGATAATCCACACATACCCTGAGATCACCATTCTTCTTCCAAACAAGCACTAGTGGGGAGGCTCACTCACTGTTAAACTTGCGGATGATCTCAAGTTCTTCCATCTCTGTGAGCACTTGACAAAGCTTATGATATTGCCCTGGTGGGACACGTCGATATGGAAGTCTGAAGGGTCGATCATCAGACAAATGGATGTGGTGAACAAAGTCTTTAGCCATCCCACAGTCGCGCTTACTCTTTGAGAAGACATCCTCATACTTCTGCACCAGCTGCAGCAACTGAGATTTCCAGTGGTGGGACACCTCACAGGAGTCAGTATCCAGATCTTCCAACCCCAGCTTGTGTAGGCTGTCATGAAAAATGGGACAAGGAGGGCTGCCTGGCTTGCTGACCACTTCATCGCACAGCGTCTGACTCTGCAACTCAAGCTCTTCGGCTGGTGTCTGCCCAGTGGTCACATCCAGATCTTCAACAGCAATGCAGGGTGACACATTTGCAACCTTGGTGTTGCGCTTTAAGATGATAGGTTTGTCAGAGGTGTTCAAAATCCTTACTGGGACCCACTTATCACCACTCATGAAGCACACAGACCTACAGACAATGATGCTTTTCTTGTGAGTTTGTGCCTTAGATGGTTTGATCAAGATGGCACTGCCCTCAGAAAGAGGTGAGGCTGCAGGTAATTTGGCCCAAACCAGGTGTTCTTGTTTAGGGAGAAGAGTCACTGGCTGTGCCAACCTGGCGGTTCCAATGGCATCTGGGATTGTTTCACCTCTCCACCTGTTAATGCCAGGCAGCACATTAAGAAACTACATTATTTCAGGTGCTTTAGTGGACTCAGGTTTGCTTACAACATGCCAGAAAGGGGGAGACTGTTTGAATCGCTTTATAACATTTGTGCCCAGGATAAGCTGGTCTTTTTGCCCAGGGACCACCAAGGCAGACACACTGAATGAACATCCATACACCTCCATCCTTAAATTGTAAATGCCTTTGGGCCTAACCTGAACTTCACCACAGCTAATGAGCACAACATCAGTCTGGATACTGTCAGTCTCCAGTGCCAATCCAGCATTCTTTAGCACCTGCTCTGCTTCTTCATTAATGGTGCAAGCCATAGAGCCGGTGTCGAGCAACGCTTGTAGTGAAACTTTATCACCCACCTGTGCACTGGTATAAAACAGACTGTCAGCTTTATCAAGTCTAATCATGTTCTGAAACAGTACAGCAGTTCCAGGTGGGGCAGATTACAGGCACTTCATATACATAAACTGCACACCTTCATCAAGGTTGAGGGCTTCAACATTGTTACTCACACTGTCCTCTCCCGAGTGTGAGCAACTTAGTTTCCCTGATCAGGTGAACTAACATTCTGTGCAGTAACAGGTTTGGGGCAGTCTCTCCGCTGATGCCCTATTTCTAGACAGGTTAGACTTCTCCTCTCCCGCATACAATGTGTTCGTGTTGAGTGAGAGGCATTCCTGCAGACTTGGCATTTAGGGAAATGTGCTGGTGTTGAAGCCTGTGGTCTAGCTGTAGCATGAACAGGCTGGCTGGTACGCTCTAACACTCTCTCCAGCATACGTAGCACACGTTCCAGAGCATTTGGCTCTGAAATGACTGCCTCACTTGACTTGGTTGGATTAGGTGGGCTGCACCTGGCTGTGTTCACATGAACACATGCAACTTCGGGTTCTGGCGCACTGCTACTTGTTACGGCAGTGGCCACTTGTATAGCATGTGAATTGGTCATGCTTGCACTTGATCTTTTAGCTTGGTATTCTCGCTGATGCTCATCAATAGTCTCTTGCACCTCTGTGATTGACCACTTGCTTGTAGGCTTACACTTGAACACACATGCGAGACTATGGTAAGGACAGTTCTCTAATTTACCACTCTGACATCCCAACTGCCTATTGGCCACTTCAGCAGCTGTGTTCAACCTGACCCAGTAATCTATTGGTGTTTCTGTTGCTGTTGGTTGGGTGGCATAGAAATCGGCCAGTAGTAGACATGAAGCAGGGCTCTCGCTAAAGTAGCATCTCAATAAAGCATAGAATGTCTCGAGATTAACAGCAACACCAGGTGAGGAGATGCTTTTCAGTCCCACTTTGACTATACTTTTTGCCTTACCAAGGAGGTGGTTCAGGACCTCATCTCCCTGTTCATGACTTGGAAGGCTTTTTTTATGCAGGTACACCTCCATCAGCTCAATCCACTCCTGAATGGAGTATCTGTCAACACCATCGCCACGATACATCGCGGGGTCTTTGATATCCGGCCTCACTACTAAGCTCACTTTGGACAAGTTCAGGGTTGTGTCAGGTGGTTCAACCCTAGCTGACTCAGCTGGTGGCGCCTGACTTGGTGTGAATGGGTGCTGACTAGCAAGCAAACAGTTGGCTATGGATTCACCTATCTGGCTCCCTAACTCACCAATTAACACACATAACTGTTGTACAGTGTTGTCATTTGTAACAGGAGTGGAAAATTGAGGTTCAAGAACAGGTATATCATTTATGATTTTTGATTCAAATGGTTCATTTAAATCATGGGTTAGCACTGAGGTCCTACCAACTGCTCCATCTATATTAAACAAACCCTTCCCCCTACCTGAAAGCGGTGTAGAAATATTAAAGGTATGTTGACCTCTGCCTGCCATATCTCACACAGGAACAAAACAGTTGCAATAACAGTGAGCAAGAAATATTAAGCAGTTTACATGAAATATTTCAACTTATGTCACTGTAACTCTTAACATGAACTTATATTAACCACATTTGCGCTTATGCAAAACACCAAAAACCACTTCAGCAGCTACAAAAGATCCACACTTCCACCAACTTGATATCCCACGATGTCACAAGCATACAGCTTGACCTCGGCGATCGGTGGCAACTGATCAGTGGATCCGGGTCATGGCACCAGTTTTATGTAGCGTCTTTAAAATGGTTGCTGATGCTTTAAAGGAAGACAGACACAGCAATATCCGGATTCTGCCATTTATTCTGCAACAATGTCATCCAACTATAAGACAAGCAGTAAGGGGCACAGTCAGCACATGCAGGCACTCTCTCTGTCTCCTGCAAAAGTGACATCAAGCTTTTGCCAGGAGTCTGCTGTACACTACATGTGTGTCCTATGGGTGTTACATTAATTAAAAACCCCCTGCTACAACAAGCAAACAGGAACTATATACAAAAGATACACTGATTGCATTCACATTAAACAAAATTCACAATATATAAAACAGAAGAATTTTAGTATAAAAAAACATAGTTTTGAGAATGTTTACAAAAATATAAAACATAATAAACTAACTCAGCCACACAAACAATATTGATTGTTAGATTTTTGGATTAGAGCTTTTCAAATAAAGTTTCAAGAGCTGAACTAATCCAGAATTTTCCATTGTTTGGCAGGTTTTACTATCTACAGATGCAACACAGGGTGTGTGACAAGTGGCCATTTCCATTGTTGTTTTTGTTAAAAAGTCATTGTCAAAGGGCAAAGGTTTTTAACTCACTTACAAAAATGTCAAAAATTGGGCACACCCATGCCCACCAGACAGACTGCCTCTGCTGTGCCCATCAGAGAGACTGCCCCCGTTGCACCCACCAGAGAGACTATATCAGCTGCACTCACCAGAGAGAATGTCCCCAATACTTCTCCCAAAGAGAATGTGCCTTCCATTGCCACAATCAATGTCAATTCAGCAGTGCCTCTCACTAGTTTTATAGGATCACAAATTCTACAACATGCAAAAGAGAAGAAGATATTTTGTTGCTTTTGTAATTTTGTACAAAAAAATCTCAAGTTACATATAAAAAGGCAACATTCCTCAACAAACATTGAAATAAATTAATATAACAGGCTTCCTTCGGTTTGTATTGATTCTAGAAGGGGCATTTTTGCAGTGGTAAAAACTTCCACTGGACCTACATACCCCATTCATGTTCAAAAGTGCACATGGGGAGTTAAACATGTTGTGATCTGTGAGTTAGAGAAATGCAAACGAATGTCAGAATTTTCTCAAAGGAGTGGATTCATGGGATTTGAATGCTGCCATTTGAGGTCTTTGGCCTTCTCTCCAGTTACTGCTATGTCAGATATTACACTTCAGATAGAAGTATTAACTAGAATGATAAAAGCAAAATGGTTTGGTAAAGAGACAATGAAAACATGTTTACATTGTAAACAGATGGCAGAAACAAAGCAAATGCCATTAAGTAAAGAGATTTCTCTTGGAGAAGAAAAATCACAAATATATCTGTCAGTGTTTGAACCATGTATGTCATTCAGGTCTCGTTTGGGGAGGGTGATGGTCCATTATAACAAGAAATTGAATACCTGGCATTGTGCCTCTTGCAAGCCCTTATCTTCATGTATACACAAGGCCATATGCAAATGGCATTTATTTCAAACACACCCTGAACACTTTAAAAAAGTTAAGACAACAGGAAATGATGTGTTTGACTCACCATTTACAGTGGCTCCTATGATTCTGAACAATAGTTATGTGATGTTTGCTATCTTCCTAAAGGCTATTTACTTGTGAGACTTGTGCAGTACATTCAGAGGAATAAAACAATCCCAGATGTTTTGCTTTAGGAAGTTTGTGCCACACCAAAAATGGGTGACTTCCCAATGCACTTGATTCCATATGAGACATTTTGTGCCCAGTGCCCTGGGAAGGTTCCTTTGTCTGATCCAATTCCTATTACCCCTAAAGAAAAGTTAATCATGTTCTCTGGTATTGTTACAGGTTTGTCATATTATGTTGTAAACAGATTTTTGTCAAATATGTAAGTATTTTTAAGTATTATTTGTATTCTGTTGCTGTCTTTGAGCTCTTAAAATAAAATTTCTTATTTATTTGATGTGATGTGCAAAATTACAGCACCTCCATGTTATAGTTTTACAGTGATGTTGAATTATTTCTGCCTGCTTTTGGTTTTTTTTTTTTAGACGTTTCCACATATTACAGACGATGTGGACTTTGTGACAGTTTCTTCCGTTATGAAGAATGGAAAGATGGCTTACATAATTTTGATGACCATATCATTATTAGCATCCATATGTGTCTTTTTTGCATAATTCAATTCAGGTACTTTACCAATCTAAATAAAGGCATTCACCTCAGTAGATTCTCGGCTAGGTAGAGTCAAGTACACAAAAGATTTAAAAAATAATAAAAACCAAAACCATATAGCCGAAACACATTATAGCTTAGTTTTGCATTCTTAATGTAATGGCAGGACTTTCCTGTGTTGATCACTTACTGTGATTACTCCCTCACTCACCTGTACTGCCCACCTGGCAATGTATGCTAGACATTGTACTTAATCAGTATAAGACAGGAAGTAGATAAAGTATGGATGGAAGCAAAGACACATTATTTGTAATTATACCTTTACCCATAATTGTAACTCGAATGGTTTATTACAAGTGCACTCCACTTGGAACCATAAATGCACTGGGATAAAACCAATGGGGCCCATGTAATTATTTATTCACATAGAGGGCGTGTCCAATTTAATATCAACCTTGGGTGATTTTATGAATACAAAATTGTTTTATTTTAATTATGTTTCTCATATCAATGTAATAAAGATATAGTATATGTAATTTACCATTACATTTTAGCATTACTGTATTTCATACTGTGTATGCTGTCTGTATGTACATTGTGACTGCTGAATTTTTTAAAAGTTTCTGAAATATATAGATATTCTTATCTTAGTGCCTGAACATGTTTTTTTCTCCACATTTAGAATCACACAGCTTTTGAAAGGGTCATAAGCATGCACACCTACATTTTGAGGCACTGACGTCCCATAATTTTTCTTGTGTGGACTGTGGGCATCCTCCTCCTATTGTTATCATGGACTTACACAAAAAGGGTGTCTTTAAAATGGCTGGTAAGGACTTCCTGAATACATGCATACCTGGTTGAGCCATTCTTTGCAGAGGACAGCAGGACATCAATCCCAGAGTTTCTGTGCTTGTGGGACAATGTGGAAAAAAAAAAACAATTAGCCATTATAATAGTCTTTTTTTTTTTTTCAGCAAGTGACATGAAAGAACCCCCACCAGATTTTAAAGGGAAGATGGACATGGAAGATTATTGGAAGTCTGTGGAAAGAGAAATTCTTTGTAGAGGCTTTGTGAAATGTAAGCTCATGACGTTTTTACTTGTTAACAGCTGCCTGAATGTAATTTGAAAGGGTTGATTTTTAATTTTTTTCCCTTTTTCCAGGCAATCGTGATAATCCTTTTGTCATTTTGCCAAGTTACCATCAGTGGGCACCATGGATAGGACCCCAAACCAGAGCAAGTCGCATTGTTGCTAACACAGAGTATGCTAAAGTTCATGTGTCAAATAAGCCCCAAGATGAAGGTGACATTGACATTACAGAGGAGCGTCTCACAAATGAAGTCATGAATTTAAAGGTAAATTAGTATACACAGCAGTATGAGGAGGTTTTTTATTAGAAGGCGCTACTTTCTCATTAACGTTATTTCTAAAGGTTAACACCATCAGAATACTTTGTAAACAATGCAAGCTTGATTCTAAGGGCTCAAAACTGGATCTTGTCATGCTCTTAAGGGCAAAAATGCAAACTTGAAGCACATATGACAAGGTGTTTCCAAAGGTCTGGGGTGCATCAGGTGAGTGGAAGTTTGTTAATATGTCTTGTTTTTGGTGTTAAAAGCTATTTATATCTGATGATTTTACATACAGCAATACTTAAGTTGATTCTGTTTTATGTTTGAAAAGTTGGCTGGGCAGTGATCATGTGTCCATGTGGAGTAGTCTACTCTGTTAAATTCTACATCAGGGCAGAAAGTCCAAGAGACTATGCTGATATGTTGCTGTCCTGGATGCATATTCCAAATGTGGTTGTTTATGACTTTGCCAGGGGTTTTGTAAACCACTGCAAGTTGCAGGAGCCAGAGAGACCTTTATTTAATCCAAATGAAGGACGACTAGCAGAGGCAACCTCTGACAACATTGAAATGGCAGTTAAAGAAAACTTAAAAATAAATTTGCCTTGGCTCATTGATAAAAAAAGTCACACCTGATACAAATGGTCATCCTGTCACAGGATCAGCCGAGCACTATGCTCTGTATGATACATTCCACCAATACAATACAAAGGATGAGAAGGATGTGCTGAGAAGAATTTCATTGGTTCCAGAATTGCAAGGGTGGATAAATTCTCAGAGGGCAGAGGAGTTTTTTGCAGAGATGTGGAAAACAATTATTTTCTGAATATGTTCCCTCCGTCTGCTCATGTGTTCCTGATGAGATCCATTATACATCAACATAATCAGAGTGTCACTCAGAAGGCACTGGCGGAGCTGAGAAACATTTGCCCAGGGAGTAAAATTGCCTTCGATTCTATTGGAAAGGCAGTTCTATCTATCTATCTATCTATCTATCTATCTATCTATCTATCTATCTATCTATCTATCTATCTATC
>JANRMT010062831.1:1947509-1976067 GCA_026402145.1 Polypterus bichir lapradei
ATCTATCTATCTATCTATCTATCTATCTATCTATCTATCTATCTATCATGTCATATTCAAAAATATTTTATTGAAATGTCTCCTGTTTTACTTGAAAAAAACTGTTTTGCAGCTCTGCAAGCAACTTCTTTAGCTCCTTCTCTTCCATCTCCATCAGCTGTTCATCAAGCAGTCACATCCCTAGTGCATTCAATATGTCATTCCAGGAACATTTTAAGCAGCCTGTCCAGCAACTCCAGTCGCATTTAATGGTGAAAATGACAAATGTATGAGTGTATGTGTGTGTTTTAACCTAAACTAATACTGTTTTGTGTGCATTCCAGGTCAGTGTGGAATTCAATGTGAAGGTCTCACAAGTTTGCAGAATGTGAAAGCAAGCAGAATATCTTGGGGATTTATGTTACACCCCATGCAGGAGGAAATGGTATGTACTTGAAGCATGCTATGCCATCGCATATGTGTAATATTAAGATGTGGGCAGTTTATGTTAAAGGAAATTTATATGTTTAATGGAAATTGTATATTTTGCCACAGAGCAGGTTTGTAATGGATACCAAACTGTCACAGACTGAGAGACTTTTGGAAGTGGGAGGAGTGTGGTTGACAAGATCAGATTTTCAGACAATTGGACCAGAATCTCGGATGTAATCCCCTGTAAGTTGTCAAGCAATCATTGCATTATATGACATGTTATAAATAATTCTTAACATTTAGTTTCTGTTTTAAGATTGGTAATGCATGCTTACACTTGGGGCAACAAATTTTGAGTCTAAAGGTATGTTTCTACTGTTAAAGAATATACCCTTCCACTGTGGATGGTGAAATATTTCTATTTTTGATGTCTGTACTGATATTTTGATATACAGAAGAAACTAACTTTATACAGAGAGGTTTTGAATTGTTCTGTGCAGGGGAGATTTGTATGTCACTGTCACTTGGGGCCTCCAAAAAATCTTGATCCATTGCAAAGTTTACCTGTAAGAAGTTATTGTTTCATATATAATGTCATTTTTGCAATATTTAAAGTACTAACCAATTTGCTCTCATTTTAGGCCATTCTTACATGAAGGATGCACTAGTAATACCAATTTGGGCTCCTTCAAGACATTACAGATTGTGTGCATGTTTACAGTAAATATATTTTTTCTATGTATTCACTTTCTTTGAATGAATCTTAAACTTTTTAACTAGACATTTTTTGCTGCATACGTATATGACCCTATTTTCCCTTTTATGCTCTGTTACACAAACTTTAACAGAATGCCTCAAAACCCATACACTCTTCACTCTTGTCAGGTACAGCAGTTTAGCACTTCCTTCCCCCTTCCCTTCTACATATATAACCTTGGGCAATTAAACAGAGAATAGGAATAAGCAGGTGAAAGAGCTACAAATATGTATTATAGGCAATACATTTTATTGTACTAGTGTCATACAAGCAAATAGAATGTAACTTTGTAAACCAATATTATATCACCTAATAATGCTAGATATATAGTTTCAGGTGGCAGCAGAAGAATATTAAAACAAATGCACTTTGATCAATCCTTAAATCAGTTAGTTTCTCCATTGCATATTTAAATTTCAGAGCATTTTTAATCCCCATTATAGCAATTAAGATTGACATACAAAAACCAATTAGAAAGCTGTAAACTGTATTATTTCCATAATTATGGCTTTAGATTGCCAAGAGGATTTTTATTGACATATCCTTATCTACAGTTACAACTGCAAAATGTATGAAAAAAAAGGATGGATTGCGACTTACTGTTTAACTCAATAAACTCTACCTATCATATAATAGGTGTTGAAGCCAAAGCAGAAAGAAATATACTTTCTGGATTCTTTTTATGAGAAGAGAGGTGACACAGAATGATTTGGTGACATATCTTACGTTGCTGTGTGCAGGTTATTTATTTGACTCATTTGTTGTTGTGACCAAGAGAGTTTTGTGTTCAAATGAGTTATGAAGTTCTGTTCTGGTGAAGGTTCTACCCCAGCATGTTGTTTAGTTCAAAGAATTTAGTTCTTGTTCCAGAACTTTAGATAATCAAGTCAGTTTAAAAAGTCCTTTGTATGAATTTACTTTCTGTTTACTCATATAACAATATACTAATATTATTTAATTATATTAATTTAATATTTACTAATATACTCATAAAGAAGACTTTTAGTGTTAATGTAAAAATGCCTTACACATGTTTACTTATTTCATTCGTGCAGGAGAATTGCCCAACATGTGTCTCCTGGACAATGGAAATCACGATCAGGATTCGACATTGTAAATGTCATAATTAACCTTTTTTTTCTTTGATACCTAGACACATTTTATATCAGTATTAATTTTTTTTCTTTGATTAATTTTTTGCTCCTTGTATTAGGGCCTTCCAAGTCAGATGAATAGCAATGACTGTGGAATTTTCATGTTGATGGTATGACCATTTTTATATTTTAACTATATTTTGGTGAATGTCTGTATTTAATGATGTGTCCAGTTTCCAAATGACCATTTTGTGGTTTCTCTATAGAATGTGCTGTATATCATCCTTGAGACCCCTTTCGTCTTGAATGAGGTATGTCTCAACTTTAGTTCTCTCTTCTTTCATTGCAGTATTTTCTGAAGCAGTTCTACAATTTGTGTTGGGTATTGTGTTGAGTTACGTTGATTTTATTTATAGTGGTTTGATTTTCCAGAAACACCTAACTTTCAAAATCCACTTATTTTAAATGCATGTTTGTAATGGTTTGCATAAATATTTTTATAACATAAAACTTAGTTTTAATAACTTCATTATGCTTTATCCTCTTTAGAATGACATGCCAGCTTTGAGGGAGAGGTGAAGTATAATGTCACTTGAGAACTCCAGCCCCAAGAGGTAAATTTAAATTTCCTTTAAAAAGTTTTTTGTCAGTTCTGCGGTAATATGGCATTTATGCTTAGCCATGTTGTAAATCAAAAACAAATAATTTGTATGTTTACCATTTTACATTTAATGCTTTTTTTTAAATCACTGAAGGAAATACTCACAAAATGGACTGAGCAAGCAAATGCCCTTCTAAATGATGACCAAGAACCTAAGAAAAAATTAGAAGGTACAGAAATGATGCACAGCCTGGACAGCGTCATTTTTTTGTGCATGTTCTTTTGGTTCGTTTTGTAACATTTCCCTAGGTAAATATTATGTTTTTTTCTGTTTTCAGGTCTAGACTCTATTGAGCCATTAATGAAAAGACAGAAGATGGGTAAAGACTTGAACTACATCTGAAGTGAACAAAATGTCATGCTATTCCATAGCACTGTGTTAATGAATGTTTCAAATATTTTCTTTTAGAAGAAGCATCAGCCTCCCTTACCCAACATCCAGCAAAGGGCACTAATGAGCAGGTACAGAGACATCATTTTATAAGCTTCCATAAGATAGATGAATTACATTTTGTTAATGTTGGCTTTAAATGCTTACTATATAGTGAATAAAATGTAAGAAAAAACCTTGTAATGCTTGTCTCAGATGCATACTGTTAATCATTAACCAGTAGGAGTCAAAGCCTAAAAGACTAAAAGCCTGTTTTATCTCAACTCATCAGAAATTTCAAAAGACTTTGTTGGACAGTTATCTTATCCAAAGATCTTGATCATACATTGTTCTCTCTTATTAAATGAATCTTAGCCTGAAGAGGTCTATTATTTTTTTACATTTAAGATTTACCAATGTTGTTACTTGTCCTAATGTGTATATAAACACAGGGAACTCCAGTTTCTGTATTACATCTTGCCTGAAGCAGAAGCCTGAGTTGCCTCGAAAGCTTGCATACTGTAATCTTTTTAGTTAGCCAATAAAAGGTGTCATTTTGCTTGACTTCTCACTACATTCATAATGGCTAACATGGTACAACACCCTAGTACTTCTTGTGACTGTGGAAGTAAAACAACTACCCTGAGGGACATAGGACAAGTTCAATCGATTAGATTTTTATTCAGTCAAAGATGAGTACGTGGATTCTATGTTGCAAAGCAGAAGAGCAGCTACATTTTTTCTATTGGCTTTTTATAATTTCTTCTTCCTCCCCCTTTCCCTTATTTCTTAAAAATAAACATAATATTGTTTACTTAAGCATTTTATTTTAGTACGCTAATCGGCCATCTGTTCTTATTTTTTTCAATGATCAGATAGACCCTAAAGAAGGAAAGGTCAGCTCTAATGTGAAAAATAGACTCGCTCCTAAGAGACTGGAAATTGTCTTTGGCCAGCTTACTGGACCCTATCTTATGACAGACGGTGGCTGTCAAAGGGTACATCTTTGGCTAGATTTGTAGCATTATATGATAGTGTCATACAATTTTTTGAAAGTAATAATGAGACCAATCTGTGTAAACAGTTAAAAACAGTAAAGAATGATGCCTTTTACTTGGCAGATATTTTCAAGAGATTTAACGATGTCAATTTGCAGCTTCAAGGAGCTAATAAAACTCTTATAGGTTGCCAAAGTATTGTGCTATTATTTATTGACAAACTTGAACTACTTCGTCATAATCTATTGAAGAGAGAATTTCATCAGTTTCCTCAATTATCATCTATAAAAGATGATGTAATGCCAGAGGATATTGACAGATTCAGTAGCCACCTCAACGAACTTAAATTGGACATGGAAAAACGATTTGAAGATATTTTGAAATTGAAGGTATATGGCTGGATGAAAAATCCTCTTACCGCAAATATTGAAGAGGCTGATACAACTTGCCAAGAAGAACTGTTAGAAATTAGATATGATGAAGAAAGTAAACATAAATTCGACAGTGGTAGATATGCAAACCTATGGCAAAATAAAAAAATGCCGGTCTTACATCTAAATATGTGCAAAATGGTATTCAGTTTATTGATACCTTTCCCTACCTCATATCTTGTGGAATCAGGATTTAGTGCTGTTAATCATATTATGACCAAAGAAAGAAACCGCCTGAATATTTCCAAAAGGGGAGACCTTTGTTTGTTCCTCACAAAAATTGAACCGGATATTCAATATTTAGTTTCCCAGCATCAGCCTCAGGGATCCCACTTATAATTTAATTAACTAATGTAATTTCTATGTATGCAAAGTATAAATAAAAAAATAGATTTAACTATAGTAAGTTGTTTTATAAAGATTTATTCTGCCAAACTGCCGAAAATCCGACATAAAGTACTTGGTAAGTAATTATCATTATATGCTTTAACTTGCTGTAACTCTGCTTTATAAATTTTATAAAGTAAAGTTACTTCCCTACTTTATAAATCACCATTACTGTGGAACCGGTGGGCGGTTAGAAAATTTTACTACTAACAGAGATACAAAAGTGGGCAGTAGGTATAAAAAGCTTGACCACCCCTGTTCTAGAAGATGAAAAGAAGGAAAGTAAGTGTAGTTGCATTTACCAAAATTTGCCAATTATGGGCAGCTCAAGTTTGCAAAATGGAATTCAACACTAGTTTGACAGGTTGAAATAATTCCACAGACAAATATCTTCATTTAAAACAAAGTAAAACAGTTCACTTAAAATACAGAAAAAATTAATATAGCTAAGAAAAGTTCTACTTAAAGCTTAAACATCTTGTTTCATTTCTTTAAGTTTGCTTGTACAATTGAACCATTTCTAAATGGTCAGAAAACTGTCCGCCTATCCTATTTTCATGCTGTAAATGATGGATGAAAAGGCATTCACACTGCACCAACTAGGAAATCAGGCTTCACCTGCAGGGGGCCCACTAAATCTATGGGAGTGGCCCGAACAATATGCTCTTCTTCATATGGAATTTTGTGGACCAGTGATGGGTAAGATGCTGTTGATTTTTGTAGATGCACATTCGAAATGGATAGAGACCAAACCAATCCAATCCATCACATTACTGGCCACTATGGTAAAGTAATGAAGCATTTTTGCCATGCATGTCTTACCAAGAGTTGTAGTCCCGGACACTGGAAGCAGTTTTATCAGTGCTGAAATTATTATTTTTTTTTAAATGAATGGCATTAAACATGTAACATCAGCCCCTTATCACCCGGCATCAAATGGCCTGGCAGAAAGAGCAGTTCAGACAGTTAAAGAAGGCCTGAGGAAGTTAACAATTAGGACAATTGCCTGAGGACACTTAAAATTAGACTAGCATGTTTCTTGTTACGCTATAGGACAACACCACAGATGACCACAGGCTTATCCCCTGGTGAGTTATTAATGCAATTACAGACACATTAGTTAGTTAGTTAGACTTGGTTAGTCCGTGATTCAGGGAAAGAGTGGCAGAGAACCAAGTGAAAATGAAGAGTCGCCATGACAGTCATGCAAAGGAGAAGACACTCTCAGTGGGAAAGCCTGTTTATATTGGGAATTTCCAGACATTATGGAAACGGATGTGTGGGGCAGTGGTCGAGCAGACCGGTCCTATTTCTTGAGGAGTAAAGACAGAAAATGGGTAGGTGGTTAAACAACACCAAGATCATATTCGTCTCTGCTGTGACCAACCCTGTGCACAACAGACAGCAAAACAAGGTATGGGCAAGCCACAACATGCTTTCTGTGGACTACAGAGCAGCACATTAATAGGGTGGACCACTAACCGCTCCAATTACATTCATAAGATGGGACGTTGCTGCAAATTGCATTTGGATGTTTCGCAGTTCAACCACAGTGTAAGGAAATCTTATATACCTGGATGACAAGCTATCCTATACAGTTGGCATGTCACGACTCGGTGATGTTTGTGTAATACCCAATCAGTAGCAAGTTCACGTTGAATAGCTCCTGTGGTTAAAATCCCAAGAGTGTACAGATCTTGTAAAGGAGTAGGTAGGGCACAATTCCTCAAAGTCTTCCTTTGTAAAGCCGGCACCAGTTCAGCACACAGCTTCAAGAGGACAGCTCTTGGAAATCATAATTGACAGAAGTCAGTCATCATCATTTATAAATATGTGCACTCTTAGAATTCTTCCATTTGTGATTTCTTCTAACAACACTAAAGCAGCTATGGTAGTTGGAATAGTCTGGCAATTCCATACATCATTATATTGTTACAGAATGATTACAGTTAGGTGAATTCAAATTGTAAACGATATGCAATTAATTTTGATGTGTTTGATAAATTCTGCATCATTGATGCAAATATGAAAAAGAAAGGTTAATAACACAGAAACAGTAGCACCACCACTCAGTTTAAAAAAAAATGAGCAGAAACATGCGTACACAAGGTAGGGGGCTACCATGAAAATGTGTGTGGCTTTATGCCAAGTTTTGTTTTTATACAACTCAAAGTATGCAAGGAAACAGGCATTGTTGCATATGCAATATTTTTGTTAGTACACACCGTTTATACATGAGGCCCCTAGAGATGCCTGCATAAAAGTTGCTTAGTGTTTGAATTTTTGGGGAGGAGGTCTGGTGAAAACAAACACCTACAGAGCACTTTGATCATGTCCCATTACTGCATGGCCACTGGTGAGTCTCAGATGTGGCACCTGGCCTTGGGTCTGCTCATGGAGCCGGGGGATAGTACGGCATACGGGTTGGTTCTGACCCCGGTTGAGCAGAGTGAGGAAGGGCTAGGCAGCGTGCATGAGTGGTAAAAATGACAAAGCAGCAAGGAGCGTGTGCCACAGCTGAAAACCTGAAGGTGTGGTAGAAATGGCCACTGAAGATGAAAATGATATAAATTATCTAATTCTGTTCCTCTGTCTCTTGTACACCCCAGAGAGAGAGAGATGTTGGGAGCATCATTACAATATTATGCTAACAACCAATAAATAAGCACTTGCACTTTTAAAATAGCATTTTCTCTTCAACACTGGCAAGAGATATATAGCCCAAAATTAGTGATGGTGGAGCAAATAGCAGAGACATGGCTCATTCTTTTAACATGTCAGTATGACTGGACTTCTCTTTTCAGGAGTCATTCTGTGGCAGTTTGAAAAAAGGTTTTATTTTTCAGGATAAACCAGGGGATGGTAAGTCTTTAATGTGTAGCCTGAGGATGTGTAGGCTGAGGTTAAAACCGTTTCTCCAAACAAAATTACAAGTGAAATGGTCCTAAAATGTAACTCACAAAAGCAAAAGTTATAAAGAACATAAGTCTTTTGTCCTGAATACTCTTAAGAAACACTAAGGGCCGGTTTATACTTCACACTCAGAATACTTACATACATGCATCATAGCTGCCTCGTGTTCCCAGTGTTCATTCCTCTGAGCATGTCTTCAGAAGTTAAAGTGATACCTGTGCGAGTCGCAGTACCAGCATAATATCAGGAGACGCAGTGTGTTCAAGTTGTACCGAGATGTCAGAGTCTCTGTTTACTATCAACAAGTGGAGTAAGCCACTTTGCAGACCCTACAGGATCAATGTGTGTGCTTCAATATTTGATGAATGGTTCAATGTGGTGAAGCAAAATGCTGACATCCAAATGCATTCGTGGTGCTTTTATATTGAAACGTTACATATTCCCCATCAATGATACGATACATTTTAAAGGTCTCACATACCATCTTCAGTGCCGTCTTTTTTTTTTTGCCAAAACAACATCAGAATGTACGGCAGTGTATTTGAGCCACAGAGAAAAAAAATTAGGGACACATTGAAAAGGTCTATTTTGTGAAGTGGAAATTTTGGTTTTAATCTCAAAATTTCCACTTAAATCTCGTAGTTTATTTTGTCATTATATTAGACAGTCGTAAATGTCATCTTAAAAATGACCCAGTTGTTAATTGCAATATGCTTCTGGGGCTTCTTCCTGAACGGACAGCAGCGAAATGCATGATATTCCTGCTCTCTGCACATTTAGAAACCTTAGATTTATACTTGATATTACTTTTATAATGAAATGCATTAAAGTATGTATGTTACATTTTACAGATAAATCGTTAACTTCATTAAAATAATGAATAGTGTTAATAATTAGATATGTAGTGGCAGCACGGTGGCAGAATGGTCCCTTGTGTTCCCTCCCCTGAGTTTGCATGTTTTCCTGGTGGGTTTCCACAGTTTCCTCCGGTTTCCTTCCAAAGACATGCAGGTTTGGAGATTTGGTGATGCTAAAATGACGCTGTGTGTGTGTGTGTGCGCGCGCGCACTTGTATTCACCTTGCAATGAGCTGATACCTCGTCCAGGGATTGTTTCTGCTGCCTGATGCATGCTGGAATGGGCGTATCCCTGGATTGATGGATGTAGTCATTAAACATCCATCCTTTTCAGACATATGGTGGCAAGGTGTCCTGGGAATTTAATGGATATTTCAGGCAATTCACAACACAGGGAAGCCGAACATTTTCTCACCATTATGATATCTCACACTGCCACCTGGTGGAATCTTCCAGCTTTACATAAAGTACATGCGTAAGTATAAACTGTACAAAGCTTGCGTAGTAGTATCGTCTGCAGGAGCACTTCATGTCGCATTAAGTATAAACCTGGCCTAACTCCTATACTACAATTGTTTTATTGTTTTTGAGAATCCAAAATCTGGACACCAGGAGGAGTTGGCTGTTGTGTTATATACTTCCTAAAAATAAAATCAAAATATACAACTTCCTAGCATCATGTGGAGGGAATGAGGATGTATTGTCATCCACAAAGCAGGTGCCTAAATCCAAAACAATCTACTAGACGGCATTGTGCATGATAAACAGAATACTGCTCAAAAAAATTAAGGGAACACTTAATCATCACAGTTTAACACCAGGTCAATTACACATCAGGGATATCAATCTGCCCAGTTAGGAAACATACTCGTAAGCAATTGTGAATCAACTTCACCTGCTTTGGTATAATGACAATGAAAACATGTGCACTGGAGACAACTCCCAAAAAGAGAAGGTGGTTTTGTAGGTGGTGGCCACAGACAATTGCTCTCTCCTTATCCTTCCCAACCGATTCTTCTCTAGTTTTGCATTTTGCTATTGTCCTTGTCAATACTAGTAGTATGAGGTGGTACCTGAAGCCAATTCAAATTGTACATGTAGTTCAGCTCCAGGATGGCACATTAAACATGCCGTTGCAAGAAGGTTTGCTTTGTCTCCCACCACAGTCTCACGACCATGGAGGAGATACCAGGAGATGGACTGTTACACAAGGAGAGCTGGACAGGGCCGTAGAAGGGCATTAACACAGTTGCAGGATCAGTATCTGCTGCTTTGTGTTAGGAGAAACAGGAGGGGCACTGCTAGAACCCTACAAATTGACCACCAGACAACTAGTCGTGTTTATGTTTCTAACCAAACTGTCAGAAACTGACTCCATGAGAGTCTGACATCCTCTAGTGGGACCTGTGCTCATAGCCCATCACCATGCAGCTCGATTGGCATTTGCCAGAGAATACCATAATTAGCAGCTCTTCCATTGGCACCCCATTATTTTCACAGATGAGATCAGGTTCACAAAGAGCACATGTGACAGATGTGAAAGATTCTGGAGACGCCGTGGTAAATTTTAGGCAGCCTGTAACATCATCCAGCATGACCAGTTTGGTGGTGGGTCAGTGATAGTCAGGTGTTAGGCAACAGTACCCTGACTGCTGTTAGGTACCAAGATGAAATCCTCAGAGCCAGTGTCAGACCTTAAGCTGGTGCTGTGGGTGCTGGGTATCTAGTGGTGCATTTCAATGCCTGGCCTCATATGGCCAGAGTGTGGAGGCAGTTCTTGGATGATGAAGGCATTGACACCAATGGCAGGCCTGAGTGTTCCCCACACATGAATCCAACTGAGAACCTCTGGGATGTTATGTATCAGTGCAGTCGGCACTGCTAGTTAGTGCCACAGACTGTCCAGGAGCTCACTGATGCCATGATACAGGATAACATCTGCTGTCTCATCAGGAGCCTCCCCAGATGTGGTCAAGACAATGGGGCCATACACACTACTGAGTCACATTATGAGTTGCTGTGATAAAATTCACGCACGTTGGATCAGCCTGTGATTTCAGTTTTTAACCCTGATTTTCGGTGTGATGTTGAATCCATGTGTTGGTGATTTTGGATTCCATTGACTGTTTTTACATCATTTTGTTCTCAACTAATTACACAGTATTACTCAGTAAGATTTTCCACTTGAATATTTTGTTCATCGAGATCTGATGTGTGATTTAAGTGTCTCCTTCATTTTTTTGAGCAGTATATTATATCATATTATATTCTGATACTGTATTTTGAAATACATTTTGTTATGTTTCTTTATATGAATATGAAATTACTTTTACTTCAATTCATTACTTCTTTGAATCTTCTGGTAACTCCAATTGTTTTTTTTTTCTGGGTGTGGATTTTACCTTGACAGCGAGTCTGCCCATTGGTTTGGATTGTTGTGCAATGTGTACATGTTTTTGAATCTGCGAAAAGCATTTTTTGGACACAGATAAGCAAGAACTCTGTTTTATTATAACAGTCTTTGATTGACTGGAGCCTTGTTCAAATCGATTCATCTATTTTTCTCATGCTTTAAATTGACTCATTTAACTTCCGTGTGAATATACGAGTATGTATTTATTTTGCTACCCTTTGATGTCTGTAAATATATTTTTAAATAAATGTGAAATACTTAAGTTTGACACCTTTTGGTGCCACTTATATGACATCTCTCTAGCCAAACCTGGTATTAATTGGTAAATGCTGAGTAGCAACAGAAAACCTTAGTGTGTTCGGTGCATAGTCTTTTTCCAGGTAGGTGTGCTGAATTCAAAGTAACGCCTTTTAAAAGTAGCAGCACTAGTACAGCATGAGGCAAGCTAAGTGTTGCACCGCCTTACACCTGCACAGGCGCTACAATAATAAAAATATTTTAAAATAATAAAAAAAGACAAATACACAATTATCAAATAAAAGCAAAAGTAATTACATGCAGCTCATTAAATTACACTGAAACTCTTTTTAAAGGATCCCTAACAAAATGTTTTCAACATACTTTTTAAATGTTTTTAGGCATGGATCTTTTAAAGATTTTTCAAATGTGTTCAGACCCCTGTGATATGGTTTGGCGGTAGGATAGAGATTTATCACAAACACACACACACACACACATTAAAGCAACTAAGCTGCATTCCCCCATGTGCTTATGTGAATGATCCAAGTACTGTATTTTGGGTTGCCTAATTCTCACACTTGAATCATGTCAGTTATGTCAGTCAGTGACAGGTCTCCATCTTTTTTCATCATGTGAACAATCACTTTGTCACTTTCATTATTGTTTATTGCTTTATTCCTGTATTTTTCTTCTGAGGTTAACTGAGAAACAAAAAACAGCTTAATTGGATCTGTTGTCACAGAATCATCTGTTCTATAAACAGGATGACCTGTAAAGCTTGCTTTCATGTCTTGTAGGTCACTCTATTCACACCTTTCAGTTCCTCAGTTTGGGCTCTTACTTGCAGCTTCCTGTTCACTTTCACCAGCAATTACCTTATTGTGTTTAGATAATTGTTCAATTTTTATAGAGACAAGGTGTCACAATGTCTAGTGTTGCTGTTTCACGGCTCTAGGATAATGGATTTAAATCCAAACCTGGTTACTGTCTGCATTGAGGTTACACATTCTGTCTGCAAATTAATTTTTTCCTCTCCCCATACTCTAGTTTTCATTCCCCATGCCAAAAACATATGTTAGGTTGACTGACCTGGTGTGATTGTGTATACCCTCTGATGTCCTGGTGCCCATCTATTGCTTGTGAACATTTTCAGCAGTGCTGCCAGCATTAATTTTAGCACCTCCAACTGGGATTGTGTAAAATAGATTCAGAAAACTTTGATTACTGTGCTTGGCTCTCAACGTTTTCATCTCTTTCATAGCCCAATCCATTGTGCTTTTTTTGTACTGTAATGATTGGTTACTTGGACTGTTTTGTTTTTATATATATAACTACTGGTCACGCTTTTCTAGCCCATTTATAGTCTTAGGTTCCTTTCATAAATTTTTGGAAGTTGGCACATTCAGAAGCTTGAGGGCATCTGAGCACGATCCATTCTAGTTCACATGAGAGTTTTTTGGAAGTGGTTTACTCAACAATATTGTATTAAAAGTTTTTAAAGTGTTAAAAGTTTGGAACAGTGTAAGCATGCGAGTGGATGACATAACTTGTGGATAATGTGACATGAATAACATGAGATGATTTTCTCCGTGCACATTTTGATATTGTTTGTTGTTGGACAGCATGGTCACCATCGATCCCTATAACCGTGTAGCAGGGATACATACCGTAGTAATAATGTATTCGATGTGTGTGCTGAGTGCATGTTATTTCCATCGTCCTGTTTACTGTTCGTTATGTGTATGTCAGTGAATGTTGTCCCCGTAAGTGCAGAGGGGACGGATGAGGGAGAGAGACCGCAGCCCCAGGATGGAAAGCACCTGTTTACATTCAGTTACATCCTGCTCTTTACTATTTAAACGATCAGGAGGGAAAGAAGAGAAGAGAGGAGAAAGGAGAAAGACGGAGATTTCATTTATCGACAACAGATCATCAATTTCAGTTTGTTTCTCATTCCGCCGGATTCACTACAGTTCAATCATCGCCAGAAAATCCCAGGGTTGAACTTCATTATCCACCATACACCGAGGAAACACTGTGAGATTGTTCCATTTACGAGTATTCGGGAGATTCAAACGCATCCATTTGTTCTTAATCAGTCACCCAGTCATTCAGGACAGTAATATACCCGGACTCAAGTTCACGTTCATTTTCATTTCAGTATTCATTCATTCATTATTGTTATTTGTGTTTTATGTTTGTTATACATTACAGGGGTTGTTATTGTATATATGGTGTTTTCATGTTGCTGCTTTGGTGGAGGGATATACATATCTATATATATATATACAGTGGAGGAAATAATTATTTGACCCCTCACTGATTTTGTAAGTTTGTCCAATGACAAAGAAATGAAAAGTCTCAGAACAGTATCATTTCAATGGTAGGTTTATTTCAACAGTGGCAGATTGCACATCAAAAGGAAAATCGAAAAAATAACTTTAAATAAAAGATAGAAATTGATTTGCATTTCATTGAGGGAAATAAGTTTTTGAACCCCTACCAACCATTAAGAGTTCTGGCTCCCACAGAGTGGTTAGACACTTCTACTCAATTAGTCACCCTCATTAAGGACACCTGTCTTAACTAGTCACCTGTATAAAAGACACCTGTCCACAGAATCAATCAATCAAGCAGACTCCACACTCTACAACATGGGAAAGACCAAAGAGCTGTCCAAGGATGTCAGAGACAAAATTGTAGACCTGCACAAGGCTGGAATGGGCTACAAAACCATTAGCAAGAAGCTGGGAGAGAAGGTGACAACTGTTGGTGCGATTGTTCGAAAATGGAAGGAGCACAAAATGACCATCAATCGACCTCGCTCTGGGGCTCCACA
This sequence comes from Polypterus bichir lapradei, assembly GCA_026402145.1. Classification (NCBI taxonomy): domain Eukaryota; kingdom Metazoa; phylum Chordata; class Cladistia; order Polypteriformes; family Polypteridae; genus Polypterus; species Polypterus bichir. The sequence goes on from JANRMT010062831.1 coordinate 1,961,881, forward strand.
CAAGATCTCACCTCGTGGGGTGTCAATGGTTCTGAGAAAGGTGAAAAAGAATCCTAGAACTACACGGGAGGAGTTAGTTAATGACCTCAAATTAACAGGGACCACAGTCACCAAGAAAACCATTGGAAACACATTACACCGCAATGGATTAAAATCCTGCAGGGCTCGCAAGGTCCCCCTGCTCAAGAAGGCACATGTGCAGGCCCGTCTGAAGTTTGCCAATGAACACCTGAATGATTCAGAGAGTGACTGGGAGAAGGTGCTGTGGTCTGATGAGACCAAAATAGAGCTCTTTGGCATTAACTCAACTCGCTGTGTTTGGAGGAAGAAAAATGTTGCCTATGACCCCCAAAACACCGTCCCCACCGTCAAGCATGGGGGTGGAAACATTTTGCTTTGGGGGTGTTTTTCTGCTAAGGGCACAGGACAACTTAATCGCATTAACGGGAAAATGGACGGAGCCATGTATCGTGAAATCCTGAGCGACAATCTCCTTCCCTCTGCCAGGAAACTGAAAATGGGTCGTGGATGGGTGTTCCAGCACGACAATGACCCAAAACATACAGCAAAGGCAACAAAGGAGTGGCTCAAGAAGAAGCACATTAAGGTCATGGAGTGGCCTAGTCAGTCTCCGGACCTTAATCCAATAGAAAACCTATGGAGGGAGCTCAAGCTCAGAGTAGCACAGAGACAGCCTCGAAACCTTAGGGATTTAGAGATGATCTGCAAAGAGGAGTGGACCAACATTCCTCCTAAAATGTGCGCAAACTTGGTCATCAATTACAAGAAACGTTTGACCTCTGTGCTTGCAAACAAGGGTTTTTCCACTAAGTATTAAGTCTTTTTTTGTTAGAGGGTTCAAAAACTTATTTCCCTCAATGAAATGCAAATCAATTTCTATCTTTTATTTAAAGTTATTTTTTCGATTTTCCTTTTGATGTGCAATCTGCCACTGTTGAAATAAACCTACCATTGAAATGATACTGTTCTGAGACTTTTCATTTCTTTGTCATTGGACAAACTTACAAAATCAGTGAGGGGTCAAATAATTATTTCCTCCACTGTATATATATCTATATATATATATTGTGGAGCCGACCTGGACACAGACAGGCGGACATGTTGTCCTTCAACCACCACACTTGTTTATTTACAATATTTACAATAATATATTGGTCACTCAGACCCAATTCAATGTGCACAAACCCCAACAGTCAGTCCTGGCCTCACAATGCCTTCTTCTCGGGCCGCCTCCACACCTCTCTCGTGCCTTGTCCGTCTTCCACCCGGCTCCAGCCTCGAATGAAGGGAGACGGCCCCTTTTATTCTCTCCTGGATGAGCTCCAGGTGGCTCCCGGCATTCCCTCGCTGGCCACGCCCCAGCGTGGCGGAAGTGCCGGCTGTTCTCCCGGCAGCTCTCCGGGTGTCCTTCCAAATCTTCCCCCCAGCACTTCCTGGTGTGGTGGAAGTGCTGAGGTCACAAGTCCCCAAGGCATTGGGGCGCCTCCTGGCGGTGACCACAGGCCCCTACAGGGTGGGGCTTCCATGCCCTGAACCCGTGGCCCCCAAAGCAACCAGGAAGGCGGCCCCCACATGATCCCAGATGGGCACATGCCCAGTTCCGGTCCTTCAAGGAGTCCCCGGCCGGGTCGTGGCCCCTGGCATCCTCGACAATATATATATACTCAGCAAAAAAAGAAGCGTCCCTTTTTCAGGACTGTGTATTTCAACAATAATGTTTTAAAAATCCAAATAACTTTACAGATCTTCATTGTAAATTGTTTAAACGATGTTTTCCATGCATGTTCAATTAACCATAATCAATTAATTAACATGCACCTGTGGAATGGTCGTTAAGACCTTAACAGCTTACAGAAAGTAAGCATTTAAGGTCACAGTTCTAAAAACGCAGGACACTAAAGAGACTTGTCTACCGACTGTGAAAAACACCCAAAGAAAGATGCCCAGGGTCCCTGCTCATCTGCGTGAACGTGCATTAGGCATGCTGCAGGGAGGCATGAGGACTGCTGATGTGGCTAGGGCAATAAATTGCCATGTCCACACTGTGAGACGCCTAAGACAGCGCTACAGGGAGACAGGAAGGACAGCTGATCATCCTCGCAGTGGAAGACCACGTGTAACAACACCTGCACAGGATCGGTACATCCGAATATCACGCCTGCGTGACAGGTACAGGATGGCCACAACAACTGCCCGAGTCACACCAGGAACACACAATCCCTCCATCAGTGCTCAGACTGTCCGCAATAGGCTGAGAGAGGCTGGACTGAGGGCTTGCAGGCCTGTTGTAAGGCAGGTCCTTACCAGACATCACCAGCAACAACGCCGCCTATGGGCACAAACCCACCTTCGCTGGACCAGACAGGAGTGGCAAAAAGTGCGTGAGTTTCTGCATGACAGCAATGTCAGTGTTCTGCCATGGCCAGCGAAGAGCCCAGATCTCAATCCCATTGAGCACGTCTGGGACCTGTTGGATCACAGGGTGAGGGCTAGGGCCATTCCCCCCAGAAATGTCCAGGAACTTGCAGGTGCCTTGGTGCAAGAGTGGGGTAACATCTCACAGCAAGAATTGACAAATCTGGTCCAGTCCATGAGGAGGAGATGCACTGCAGTACTTCAAGCAGCTGGTGGCCACACCAGATACTGACTGGTACTTTTGATTTTGAGCCTCCCTTCATTCAGGGACACATTGTGAAACATTTTTAGTTTATGTCTTATGGTGTTGACTCTTTTAGTGTTCATACAAATATTTACACATTAAGTCTACTGAAAGTAAAAACAGTTGAAAGTCAGGGGACGTTTCTTTTTTTTGCTGAGTATATATATATTTTTTTTCCTATGTGTGGAATTTGCATTTTTTGTTATTGTTTCATTTAGTATATTTATACACCTATTTTACATATCTGCTTTTGTGTGCTTGTGTTTAAACCATCGATTGAGGGGAAAATATTATTTATTAGATTTAACGGCTTGGTATTTGTAGGTTCGCCTCAGTAATTCATCCAAGCCACTGGTCTTGGTAGTTTAGCTGCCGGCTGGGTAAGGGGTCGGCTGTTACAACTGTATCTCTCTGCATAGAAAAATTTAATTTTTCTCTTCTCTTTCTATCACATGTGGTAAGTAACATATAAAAAAAATCATCTTTGGGTGGAGTATTCCTTTAATGTACATTTGAAGCAGATACACACATGAAAATTCATTTGAAAGGGATTAAGTTTTTCTCAAGAATTACCATCACCAGGTCACCAGCAAAAGGTTGTGGAACCAAGTAATTTGTTCTTTCAGGTAATCACTCATCAGATCCACACAGACAGTGCCAGACTGTAATTTGAACACAAAACACTCAAAATTGTTTTGTAATTTCTTTAATAAATAGTCTTAAAAAAGCCAGGACTGCATTGCTACAGCCTTTAAACCCAAACTTCAGCAAGTTGGGGTGCTAAAAGGTAGCCTGATGATTTATATTGCCACTGATAAAATGCTTTGTATCTTATATGTTGTGTGCATTCTGGGATGCTGGTTTTAGAGGCAGAGTTTCAAATTAAAAGCCATATGTGAAACTGGCAAACAAAAAGAAAATTTTATATGGGTAATAGAACACAGACATTGGACATAAGATGACTGGAAAAGTGTGTTATGCTCAGTATCCCAGAGTCATCTTTTCTCTGTTGCAGATAACACGGTTATTTGGTGTGTGTATATATATATATATATTGTCAGGAATGCCAGTGGCAACGACCCGGCCGGGACGCCATGAGGGACCGGATGTGGATTTGCGCCCACCCTGGATCACGTGGGGGCCGCCTTCCTGGTTGCTTTGGGGGCCACGGGTTGAGGGCATGGAAGCCCCACCCTGTAGGGGCCCGTGGTCACCACCAGGAGGCGCCCCAATGCCTTGGGGACCTGTTACCTCAGCACTTCCGCCACACCAGGAAGTGCTGGGGGGAAGAATTAGAAGGGCACCCGGAGAGCTGCCGGGAGAACAGCCGGCACTTCCACCCCGCTGGGGCATGGCCAACAAAGGAATGACGGGAGCCACCTGGAGCTCGTCTGGGAGAGGATAAAAGGGGCCGTCTCCCTTCATTCAAGGCTAGAGTCGGGTGGAAGAAGGACGAGGCAAGAGAGGAGAGTGGAGGTGGCCCGAGAATAAGGCATTTGTGGCCAGGACTGTGTGTGCTGGGGTTTGTGCACTTTATTGAACTGGGTCTGAGTGACCAATTATTCTTGTAAATAAAACATGTGGTGGTGAAGAACAACATGTCCGCCTGTTTGTGTCCGGGTCAAGTCCACAATATATATATATAAGAAGAAAAATATGGACCTGCAAGGCATTTGTTTCTCAAACAACATGCTCTGTTGTTCCTTTCGTGTTATGCAGTTGCCCATTTGCGTCTTCCCCTTCCTTTTTTTATCTTGGTTAGATCCACTGTGCATTCCTCTCTCAATATAGTAATCAACACCTTTGTATTAAAATCTTCAATTTCTTTGGAGCTTGGCACATGGAAACCTTTATTCTGCAAAACTCCAATAGACTGACATATTTCTTGTGAAAGCTGTTCCATTTTGGCCATTTTTGAACCCAGAACTGAATTTTAACAATGTACCTTGTAACACAAGTGAACAGGATAACAGATTTTAGTGGTACTAAGGCAGTTAGAAATATAGTATTATAATCTATCTATTATATAAAAAAATTTTGGGTTGAGATGTGATCATCTCAGAGAGACACTTTGACATCACATGAGACTAAACATTACAACCTTAGGAAGCAAGACCCCGTGAAATGGTGACTTTTTCACATCATGCCCTACTTACAAACAATTTCTCTGAAACACTTTAACGTCCCACAAGACAAGGAAGGGAGACAAAAGTACAGCTGCTGTACAGGCTTTTAAATGATTGACGCACAGTGCGACATGCAGATCACGCAGCATGGCACAAAAACTAATCTCTTTAAATTGTATATCTGGTTCACCAAACCTGGGAGTTGGTGAGTGAAGCGAGCAGGGGGCGGAGCCCCCTAGTATATAATAATAAAATATAACAGAGGAGTCTGTGGTACCATAAAAGGAGTAATGATTGTTCACTGCAGACTTGCAAAGTTCACTCCAAGCCAGGCTCTGCAATTGCTTATGACTTATATGGGATGTCTATGAACCTATACTGTTGTTCATGTTTATCAACAACCCTTGCAAAAAGTATTTTAGTTTGCTTCATTGTACAAAAAATATTGGATTCACTCAACTCAAAAGAAATAATTTGTACCCGAATTGTGATTGAGCGTGGATAACCACAGAATAGGTGCACCCAAAAGCAATCTTGATATTTATACCACATCAAATAAATGGTGTGTGACAGGCTATTAAGAAATTGTAGGCACACATATACCTGCACTGCGTGTAAGGTCAGAAGCCTCTGAGGCTGTTGAGACTGTTATGGCTCAACAGTCTATGTGCAATGCTTTGTGATCTGGAGGCCTGTGTGAAATACCTGCAGCTAACATTCTAGTAAGTACAAGAGGCTGAGTAAATACCACGAGTGAATTCTTAGCAGTGGCGTGATGATACACATTAAATGGAGCAAGTGGACTGGTATTCCTACTGATTGTATTTGTCAATGATTACATGCAGGGAGTAGACCAGAAGGCAAGGTTACTCTAGGACAAAGTTTTGTATCAGAGTGTTAAAGGTCTACAGAAACATCCGGCAGTGCCTCTTCTGTTTCACTTGGTCTCCGTGTGTTTTCTTGTATGTATAGTCCTTCTCAACAGCCAATAACTGACAATGGTCAACTGGGATATAAGCCAAAATGTAAGAGAACTTTTCATTTGTATCTACCAATGGTCACTGTTGGAGAAGGTGCAAATCATGCAAGGATTCAAGTAGAAAAATAAATTGTGACATGAGGAGCAATGAAATATGAATACAGTTCAAAATAAGAAAACAGTGATCTTTCGAAAGCTTTTATGCAAAACTATATTTAATTAATATCTTTACAATATATTTAATCATCCTATTTAAATTTAAACATTTTATTGCCTAATACTGCTGACTATTGTGTCTACATGCTCTTCTTTTGTAACTTGCCACTTTGATGTTTCCTAAGATTACATCTTCCATCATCCAAAGGCATTCTGACATTCATTTAGATTTCATTTTCATGCTTAGGTGCAGTATGTTATTCATTTTCATTATTATTTTCCTTCAAAAGTTCTCTCTTTTCTTCTGATAGTTGAGGATTCAAAGTAAGAATGCTGCATTAAAAACAAGGACAGGATAGTGTTAAATCTGCAAAAAAAAAACCTCATTAATAAACATTATACAAAATAAAGAATAATAAAAAATTCTGCAGACTTTATCAAGCCCTTAATGGAAATTCATTCATTTTTATGAACATCCTTTAAAACTGGTCAGAATAAGAGGTAATCACATTTTAGTAATGCTGTAGTTTACATGAATAATGGGAGGTACAACAGAAAGCCTTTACAGCCACACCAGCGCCAGTGAATTAAATTGACTGCACCATTGTGACACACTAATGAAAACTGATACATTTATCTTTCTGAAACCAATGTTTTCATGACAGGGAGTCAAAGACCAATGTTAGGATGTCAGGAGCAAGACAGAAATATACCTTGGATGGAATTTCAATTGCATTAACCTTTTCCTCTTTGTTGCACCAAACCAAATACTTTGAAAGTAAAATGGGCACAGAATGATTAAGCATAATAATAGTAATAATAATAATAATAATAATAATAAACAAATAATACTGACGAGAACTTATTTTATATAACTAATGTGAAGGAGGAGCTTACATGCAACACTAAAGTTCAGAGAAGTTAGCTACCATGAACCAGGTGGCTATGGTAGAGATACTCCTGGCAAAATATTCAGTGAGGGTCAGCCAGACACCGTTGATACTAGAGATTAAAAATTACTAGAACTCCACCCAAACCAGGGATAATGGGACCAGTTTAGGTTAATCAAGAAAACCTCACATTGAGCTACTGTTGATGGTGAAGGTTGGGGGTCAGCAGCAATACTGGTTAGGTAACAGGTAAGCGTGGGAACTTTAAACCTCAAGCACAAACTCCGTCTTCTAGTTTAAGTACTGTATGTTTTAAAGTACTGGCTAAGTACAGTTCAAGATCATCTACACACCACACTGGCTCAAAGGAACTGTGGATGTCCACTATTTGCTAGCAGATCAGAGGAAAGCCATTAACCTTAAAAAATATTATTATGCTTATTACAGGGGGATTGGGAGTTTAATACTAGAATCCCTGCAGCCTATGAAAAAAGTCATATTGCCAGGCCACCTTAAATTCCTCTGCACCTCTTGAGCAGCTTCTTTGTTTTACTAATGTGCCAATCAGCACAAGCAGCAAGCAGCCTGCTATCCCATTCCCCACCAATGCCGCTGAAGTGAGACGCAAAATTCTCAGAGCTCAAGTTTGTTTATCTGGGTGTGAAGTGCCTTGAGATGTATAGGGTAAATATAATGTTATTTGGAATACGAGTAGTTACATTTCATGTGTGTTCCATTTCTACAATAATCTGGATAAATGTAGGATAACATGAAATGCAAAGCAAGAAATGTTGAACACATAACTAAAACAGAATTTCTTTTCATGTTATAATAATGACAAAATGCTGACATGAAGTGTATAATGTGTGAAGATTGAAGTCCAAATATCAAACAAATACTTTCACAAAAGGTATAACAAAACAAGTACACCTTTATTCAAGAATATAACCAAAGAAAAAGAAATTATTAAATTTACATGTTACTGCCAATATTTAAAAACCGAAGCCTATCAATTATGTGCATGGGTTAGATGCCAGAACGGCTGCTTCTAAATCAAGAGGTTGCAGGTTCGATACCGGGTTTTCCCCGCATTTTCCGTACTATTATATGATAAAAACATACATTTCGTTTGAGTCTGTAACATCAATTGTAAATTTTTGCTGCTTTTAAAGGTTAGTTTTTTTTTATTATTCAGTTTCATTCTCTCAGTCATGTTCACATGGTACAACGAACTTGCCTCTCCCTCTCTGAGTTGATGTCGTTTATCTCTATGTTTTTCACAACAGCAGCGATGACCACACTTGGTGCTGTGGTTGATGCCGGGTCAGAACTATTTGTTGTACCAACAATCAAAGATACGGTGACCGCTATCAGAGAGACTATCATGCGGCATTTATGCTCTGACAACAAAGACACCCATGCAGAATGTGTGAAAAACGACAGATTTGCATATGCAATGCTACTCCTTATTTAGGAAAAGATCCCAGTTGTTCCATGAGAGAAAGACTTTCCGAGACTGGTAAAAAGCCGTTTCTGGGCAAAGGCAGAACTGTAACAACACAGCTTCTTCATGTCGCTTTTGCTGGCTAATAGACTGCTGTAATGCAACATAACTCTGTTTTGCACCATAAAGTGGGACAGGAACTTCCACCTATGCTAAAATCACTTCAGTACACATGCAATTCTCCACCCTAGTATTCAGATCTGGCAATGCCATGCTGACAGTGTATGTGCCCAAAAAGAAGAAGTCTATCTGCATTCTCAGTACCATGCACTATAATGTGGAGATTGTGCAAGATCGAAAAAAAAAAAAAAACAAACAATTTTCAAATGATAATGTTCAAATGACATAGTGTTTTCTTTTTTTTCCTTTTTATTAATTTTACTGCAATCCATACAGATCAATCATGTTTTTACAAAAAGAAAAATTAAGTTAAGAATAAATCGATCCCCACCCCTGAGAGAGAGAGCAAGCCAAACGGCGTGAAATTTAAGACCTGCAAACATACCTAAATTAATAAATTCTCTGTGCTTTACGAGCTTATTTTAAAATATTACTGATTAGATCCTGCCATGTTTTGAAAAAAATCTGTACGGATCCTCTAACTGAGTATTTGATTTTTTCCAATTTCAAATAGTATAACACATCGGTTTCCCACTGACTTAAAAGAGAAGAGTTTGGGTTCTTCCAGTTTAGCAAAATAAGTCTGCGTGCCAAAAGTGTAGTGAATGCAATCACATAGCGTTTTCAAATAATTGCGTTCTCATGCATGGATGTGGGTGTGTGTGCATGCGTGAGAGAGGCAGAGACAGATTTAATGTCTTTCAAGTGGTTACTGGAATATTAAATAAACACTTTTGCAAAGGTAAAACAAAACAAGTGTGCTTTTATTCAAGAATAAAACTGAATAAAAAAAAATTCAAGTAACAACAGGATACCAAGAAGACATGAATCACTAGCATTTGTGTGTCAGCTTATAGCCCTTCAGCAATATCTTTTACAACTAACAAAACTTTACACCGAATGTTACAGACTCACAGTAAATGTATGTTTTTGTTATATACTGTAAAATTAATAATAACAGCAGCTCACTACTTATAATGGTAAATGGGGGAAAGACCCGGGATTGAACCCGCAACCTCTTAAATTTAGAAGCAGCCGTTCTTATTTCTACACTAGCCGTGCAATTGATAGTTGGGCTTTGGTTTTTACATATTGACAGCAAGATGTAAATTGAATGATTTCTTCTTCTTCTGTTATGTTCTTGAATAAAGGCACACTTGTTTTGTGATACCTTTTGTGAAAGTGTTTATTTTATATTTGGTCTTCAGTCTTCACACATTATACACTTCACGTCAGCATTTTGTCATTATTACAACATGAAAAAAATTTCTGTTTTAATTATGTGTTCAACATTTCTTGCCTTGCATTTCCTGTCATATCCTACATTTATCCAGATCATTGTAGACACAGAACACACATGAAATGTATTCGAAATAACAATATATTATTTACCCAATACAGTTCCAGGCACCTCACACCCAGCTAAACAGACTTGAGCTGGTAGATGTTCAGCTGCCTCGGTGGGGGATGAGTGAGCAGGCTGCTTGATGCTTGTGCTGATTGACACATTTGCAAAACAAATGTGCTGATGAAGAGGTGCGAGGGAATTTAAGATGGCCCTGCATTACAAATTTTTTTGTAGGCTTCAGGAATTCTAGTGTTAAAAGAAATGTACCTGCAGGCCAAGGAGGAAAAACAGCAGCACAGCCTATTTTAAAGGCTTGTACAGAGAGGTAGGTCAGAGATTGCTTAGGCTATTACAGCAAAGTGTAGCACACTAAAACTAAAAGTGAGGATTCATTTAAATTTTGAACTGGGACACTAAGATCTTATTTTCCAGAAAACAAATTAAATTTACTATCAATACATGACTTAAATCTATTAGCTTTGTGTCATTGTGATTGAAATTGTTATAACACTCTCTGTAGCCACCCACCTAAACCTGAGACTGAATCAAAGTTTTTAAACTCCCAACAACACAACAGACCACATTCTTGAACAGTTCAATCTTCTAAAGAAAATTTAATATAAGAATGCCTATTCAGGCCTTGTTTGCCAGGAGTATGGCTAAATGTTAGAACTCAACTTTGACTTTGGTTGCAGAATGTCATCCCCAAAAACATTTGAGCAAGTCTCAGATGAATTTTAACATTTGTGTAGAATAAGCTGGGCAGTTTTGATTTTGTCTATAGATATTATATTTTTTTCATAATTATAGGATTGTAGAGTAAAAGGTTAGGAAAAGCATGCCACCAAAACCTTTCTAGCAATGTTGGTGTAATTTACAGTTATCTCTAGATGTTCTAATTGAAGGCCAGGAAAACTGAACAATCAAAAACATTTTCTGATAGATCAAAAACCCTGATCTGACCACACATTCAATCAAAGAACAAAATTAGACAGCAACATGTTAAGTAGCAACATATAAATTTGAGTCACAACTGACAGTGTTTTGCCACACAAAACAAGAATAACAACATGGTGTCGTCGACATGTTAACTTTGTTAATTTGTAAGCGTTCTTCCTTCTTCAACAGCACAATAGGGAGCTTCAAGCCACTGAAGATTTGCATGGTTAAATCTGAATTAAACTCTTTGCTCCTTCAGAGAGCCGAATTTGAGATTGACCATAGTTGCAAACAGTACCAAGTAAATTGATGGCACTGAAATTGCGCAGCTGTGACACCTTTGTATCTTATGAAGCAATTAAAAATACATAATGTTCTCGTACTACCAATCCCCAACAAGTTAAATGCTTCTATGAATTTTATTCCAGACTTTTTCTTAAGACTTTGAAATCTTATTTTGTGGAGCATTATTCATTTTTTGAAAACCTCTCAATTTCCAAATAGTCTGCTGAGGATGCAACTATTCTGCATTCTCCCATGTCACTAACTAAACTGAAAGATGCCCTTGACTCACTGAATCCTTGGCACTCTCTAGGCCAGGTGTCCCCAACTCTAGTCCTGGAGGGCCCCAGTAGCTGCAGGTTTTCCTGCTAACCCTTTTCTTAATTAGTGACCTGTTTTTGCTCCTAATTAACTTCTTTTAAATTAATTTTATCTGACTTGCTCTTGAAGACTTTTTAGACCCCTTTAATTGTTTCTTTCCTTAATTACCAGTCAAAAAATAAGATACAAAATGAACCAAAAAATGAACAACATTGTCGATCAAGCAATATCTGAAAATAAAGAAAGATGAAGGTCTCAGGAATGTTGATCCCTAAAACATTTTAACACTGCTCTTAGAAAAGAGAAAATCAACAATTTCAGAAATGAATGGCATTGCACAATGAAAGCAGCAACAAGCCATGGAATTAAAGAACGGGTTTAATTAAAAACAAAAATCAGAGCCTAATTAAGCAACAGTTTGGAGTTTCAGGCCCTGACTTAGCTGGTCTTGAGTTGGCTCACTCACTTCACATTTCATTTCTGTTTGTGTGCCATTTAAGGAAAGAAAGGAAGCAATTGAGAGGAAGTATGAAGAATTTCAGGGGAATAAATCTTTAAAAAATTGTCAATTAAAATTAATTCAATAGAAGTTGAATAGCAGCAAAAAAGTGCACTAATTAAGAAAAGGGCTAGAGTGAAAACCTACAGCCATTGGGGACCTCCAGGCCTGGAGTTGGGGACCCCTGCTCTAGGCCCTGATGGTTTGCCCCTAGAGATAGTTTTGACATTCAGGAAGGAACTAGCTTCCCTTTATCTACACCTGTTAAAACTCCTCTATTTCTGTACCTAAATTGAACCCTGCATTAGTTTTGCCCTAATCACTATGCTTTTAAAACAGGGAAAAGATCCAGAACATGAGTTTGAAGGACTCAGATGCAAAACTACTAGCCAAACCTATTGCAAAATGATTAGAGTCAGAAGTTCGCAATTTAATTCACCCTGTTCAGACAGGCTTCGTTCACTCCCATCAGGCAACTGATAATATCCATCACTTCTTGCACATTTTTGGTTTAAATTGGAATAACCTAGACAAGAACAGGCCATTCAGCCAACAATTAATAACATTAATTCTAGTTCTAAAGGTCCCAAATATCCTACTATCTACCACACTACTTGGTAGCTTATTCCATGTATCTAAGGTTCTCTGTTTTAAGAAAAACTTCCTAATGTTTGTGTTAAACTTACCCTTAAAAAGTCTGCAACTGTGCCCTCCGTGTTCTTTTCAAACTCATTTTAAAATAACAGTCTTGATTCTGCACTAATTCCCTTCATAATTTTAAGCACTACCTCCTTGAACTTGTACTCTATACTCCGTTCTATATAACCTAACATTCTGCATGCCTTCCTAATGGCTTCTGAACATTGCCTCACAGTTCATAGTGCAGATTCCATTATGAGTCCTAAATCCTTGTCATACTTCCTATGTGTAATACTTTACATTTACTTACACTAATGCTGTCTAAGTCTCTCTGTAATGATTCAATGGATTATGGATTGACCTAGCCTGGTATCAACTGCAACCTTAACCAGCTTGTTATTTATATTCCTATCCAAATCATTTATATATATTAAAAACAGCAGTGAGCCTAGTACTGACTCTTGAAGGACAATACTCTTAACATCTTCCCCTTTGCTTCCTGTGTCAGAGCCAATTTTACAATGTTTTTTCTACACACTACACCCTAGGAACTCAAAGATAAATATTATCTAGTCCTGGTGATGGAAGGTTATACATTTTCTCACATATGAGAAAGATTCATGTTTAGAGTATCTGCTATTTTTCTGCTTCACTATTACTGATATGCTTCACCTCCTCCTTGATTGTTCTTTTATTACTAAAATATTGAAAGAATCTGTTTGGGTCATTTTTCACCTTATCTACTACATTGCTCTCTAGCTGCTTTTTAGCTTCCCTAATATCCTTCTTAATAGTTGCCCTCATGCTCTCATATGCCCTATGATTCACACTGGAGTTATTAGTCTTACACACCTTATATAGCTGTTTTATTTACCTTTGCAGCTTCGTTTTCAACTCTTTATTAACCCACTACGGAGGTTTTTTTTTATTTTTTATGATTTACATATTAGTTCAACTGTCCTGCTGGAAAAACGCCAATTTATAAATTTACAATGCTCAGATGTGAATGAGCCCTAAAGTTATATTGCGCCTCTCTTACTACACATATTTAAGAGGTTTTTGTTTAACATACATTGCATTCTGTACTGCAGAAAGCCTTACCAATAGTGGTACAAAGCAGATACATTGAATAAATTATGTTTAACATACAGTGAGTTAAAAGGCCACCTGAACAGTTTATCCCCAAAAAAGTGGGATTTTTCAGAATGTATACCAAAATAGTTCAAAGGGTGTTCCTATGCTTTCATAATACAATACTGTGGCTTAAATATTTCTTTAGCTAGTGTTTTTATCCAGATTGGTGTGATCTTGATACTCAGTCAAAATAAGTACAGAGATTGTACAGTTTTTGTGGTGAGCCACAGTCAGTTCTCCATGTTTTAATTGTATTCCAATGTGTGCACTTTTCTAAAGGAAACAAAACAGTTGGTTCAAAAGTTTATGGCTTGAACAATGCAAACACTACATATGATAAATGTATGTATTATCTACAGTGGTGTGAAAAACTATTTGCCCCCTTCCTGATTTCTTATTCTTTTGCATGTTTGTCATACAAAATGTTTCTGATCATCAAACACATTGAACCATTAGTCAAATATAACACAAGTAAACACAAAATGCAGTTTTTAAATGATGGTTTTTATTATTTAGGGAGAAAAAAAATCCAAACCTACATGGCCCTGTGTGAAAAAGTAATTGCCCCCT
>JANRMT010062831.1:1976467-1990717 GCA_026402145.1 Polypterus bichir lapradei
GAATAAGAAATCAGGAAGGGGGCAAATAGTTTTTCACACCACTGTATGTGTGTCTTCACAGTATGGGAGAGAGTGCTGGCTGTGTGGCTGCAGTAGGGCAGCTGACTCCAGAGCAAGTGGCTCAGATTTTTTGCAGCTACTGAGACCAGCAGTGCTTTCTGGATGGCTCAACATAAAAAACTGAAATACTTCACAATGAATGACCAAAGGGGAGAGGATAACTTACGGAAAGTAATGTGGTGAGTGGCTGGGGGCGGTACCCAGCCAGGATACCTGGAAGGACCGGGAGAGGGACTACGCCTCCTCCAGACCACGAGAGGGCAGCCACCCTGGTTGGTATGGGGACCATGGGAATGGAGCATGGAAGCTCGACCCTATAGGGGCCTGTGGTCACTGCGAGGGGGCACCCAGAGCCCTGAGAAGCCCTGGATATCAGCATTTCCGCTACACCCGGAGGTGCTGGTGGAAGGAAAACCAGGTACACCCGGAGTGCTTCCGGGTGCTTGTGCGGCACTTCTGTCACACTAGGAAGTGCCGCCGAAAGCTCGTCAGGAGGCACCTGGAGTATGGCCAGGTGGACTTAAAAGGGGCCGTATCCTTCCATTCAGTAGGTGGAATCGGGTGGAAGAGGACAAAGCTCGGAGGAGAGGAGTGGAGGCGGTGAAGAGAGGACAGGAGTCATTGTGAGGCCTGGACTGAGGGTGTGTGGTGCAGGAGTACCGGGCTGTGTGCTTTAGAACTTGTAAATATTATATATAATAAACGTGTGTTGGTGCTTGAACCATCGGGGTCTGCCTGTCTGTGTCGAGGCTGGTCTCCACAGTAACTAATAAACTTTGTTATTTTAATCAATCTAGTAGCAGAGAAATATGACTTTAAAGTATGTATGTTCAAATGTTTCATCAAAATAGTATGAGAATTATGAAGAGCCTAAAGATCAGTAGGTAATGTCCTATACAGAGGACGAAGAACTAATAGATATCTTCTACAACTACTGGGATGGAGAGCTTTCAAGAGCTGTAGGCACTTTTTGAAAGGATGGACAGAGGTTGTGGATGTGCTAATGCCAGAGGTTATAAATCTTTAATGAAATATATGTTGTCTGTACGAACAATGTCCTCTCTTTTTCTATATTTGTGATAGGCTCTAATTAAAGCTCTGGAAAAAGTTGAGAGGATTTCTCGAGTAAAGGCTGAGGACATGTGTATGGATGGTCCAGTATACACAGAGTGGTATGTCATGTGAAAATAACAAGTTCCTACTTTTTCTTTTCAGCAATATTCTGTATATACTATAATGTTTAAAGTGAAATATTAAGTAAGCATTAGTACAACACTTTAATTATTGATAAAAGCCAACTTCAGAATATGTTATAAGTAGGATGTACTTATTCTAAACATTACAAGACAAAGAGTTGTGCTTTCAAATGAATAGCGCACATCTTTTTGGTCGATATGATCACAAATGTTTTTGCCCGTGAGTGCTGATTTATGTGTGTGTATGTGTGTTTTTATTAAACATAGTGAAAGACAAGAAATTCATATACTTGTGTTGCACCAGACTATGGAAAGCACAAGGACAGCATCTGTTAAATATTTGAACTTGGGATTCCCACTCCATAAACATGCCTATTTTCTTATTTATCTTTTTCCTTTTAAAATTATGTTATTTTTGAGTGTTATAAAAGCTTACTAACCATGCATATAATAAAGGACACATTTTTCTGTTATTTCCGAAGTTCCTTGATTAAGTACTGTATATTTAAAATTGTTAGTGTATCTGTTTTTAGTCAGTTGCATTTTTTTTAAAGTTCATAACTGCATTTCATTGTACGATTATATCCCTTTCAAATAAATATGTTCATCCACATTATAATTTTCTTTAATTTATAAATTTATACTACATAATATAGAAGTGGACATGCCACAGCTTTAATGCTTCAACTTGTGTAGTTTATTCCCTGATCAGTGTGAATAATTAAATTGATTTTCTTTGTTCATTTCTTGAATTCAACTGATCCATCATTATTGTTAATTGTAAATATTGCATTTGATATGGCTGCAGAATTTATCCTGAATAATAATCAATAAAGTCAGATTTTGGTAGTCCCAATACTTGTCCTTTTAAATAGTGCTGACTTAATCAACTGACATACAGATGGGCTAGAAATAACAGATTTTACCAGAGCCTCCACTTGTAACAACACAGTCTACAAATGGCCTGTACCTTGTTGTTGGTAATACCACAACACTTAAAATAGTGTGGAAACTAATTATCCTGATCAAAGTTTTGCTGTTCAGTTACATAAATAGTCAAAATCTCACTGTTCTGGGGCCATATGTTCAACAAAAGCGACTTAGGTAAAAATGTTTCTGTATTGAAAATACAGTTTAAAATTATGGTAACAAAGTAAAAGGATCAATTTTTTTAAAGCTCAACATTAACCAGGACGCCTCCACGATATAAGGATGAGGGGAGCAAACGTGTCCAGAATGTTACCACTGGGACGCAGCGGTGCCTCGGACTCCTGCAGGGCTCCATGGGAGTTGGAGTTTGGATCTGCTGAGCCCTTATGGGCAGTTCTTCTGCCACACCCAGAAAAGCTGCCTATAAATAGGTCATCAAGCACCTGGAGCACTTCCGGGTGCGTTATAAAAGGTGCCAGCAGCCACTACTCGAGGAGCCAGAGTCAGGAAGAGGGATATGAAGCTTGACCAGAGGAGAAAAGAGAAAGAAGAAGAAATTGTGTTGTGATTGCTGTGAGACTGTGCTGGGTGGGCTTGTGGGAAATGGGGATGGTGTTTTCCATGAGGTAAAAAATAAAACGTGTGTGCCTTGAACTTGTGTCCTGCATCTGTCTGTGTCAGGTCTGGGTGGCAGTGCACCCCTGTAAGCCACAAGTGGCGTAGTTGTCAGGATACCTGGCCATCTTGAGAAGCAGTTACTGAAGCCATACTTAAAAAAGAAGAGTGCCGCTGAACAGGCTCACTAGAGACACCACCCCCCTCCCGAATAGGAAAGAAGAGGTCCAGGAGGGCTTCTACAGCAGTGGGTGGCCATATGCATTCCATCGGCAATGAAGCCCGGTTTGGCATGCTGAGGAAAGAGGCCACCTGGAAGACTAGATCCACAAAAAGGTAGGCGTCAGCCCCAGTGATGATATCCCCAGGAGTTTTTTTAACATCTATTCCATGTGCCTACCTACTAGACAGTGAAGCATCAGATCCGTGTTGCTGGCCTAAGCACGTCAATCCGTGGGATGATAGCGGGGCGAGCTCGAGCGAGAGCAACTTTGATCTGGACCCACTGCTCACTGAAAGACAACATCTGGAGGAGGAGTGCCTGGAGTCTCTCCCTGACTGCGTCAATCTGACGGAGGAGCGGGCGGTGGAGGGCTAGGAAGCTCTCCACAAAGCAGGTAAGAGGGTGTAAGGTGTGTGCCGGGTTCCCGCTGCTAAAGGGGTAGAGGTGGGAACCGCGAACCTCCATCCTGATCTCTGAGGACACCCGAAGACACCTGTGCAGGAGAAGCATTGCACCAATGGCTCTCGGCCAGCGGACATGAACGAGGGAAGCCCAAGTTTGCCACCAGCCAAACATATTAACCTGCTGTCAGCCATACGTGATCTGGAGGACATGCTCCCGCCCGTACAGTCTTTCTTACAGGTCCCGAGTCTGCTGAGGCAGACAATTGAGCAGCTGGAGAGGATGGCTGAGGTGCTCCTGAAGGAAGCACAAGAGTGGCTGAGGCGGCGTGGCGCTGGACTCTCCGGCCAACGTGATGTGGCGATACAGGTAGGTGACACTTGTACCATAAAGGAAAGAGGGGTGCAGTACAAAGGGGCGCTGGTACCGGTCAGTTCCAAACACACAAGTAACTGCAAACCCTACAGTGGAAGCAGATGTGATGGCTGATCGTGCGGTGGGGGCGGAAACGGAGATGGTGTTGTGGCAGCACCCGTTTTTTTCTTCTTGTATTGTTGTAGAGAAGAGCCGTGGACCCGACTATGTCAACTCCCTGTCCTGTAGTAGAGGAGAAGAGGAGAAAAGAGTAAGAAGAGGGATGAGTGGAGAAGAAAGAAGAGGAAGAAATTGCGTTGTGCTTGTTGTGAAACTGTGCTGGGCTTGTGGGAAAGCTAAAAGAGAATTTGAAGAAGCACAGCTAAAGACTAAAAGAGACCAATTGGCGTTGGAAGCAGCTATCGCAGAATCCAATGCAAAATTGAGAGCTCTTAAAGGTTGCAGCCATGTCCCAAGTAAACCAAATCCCTATAATGTTCCTGAGAAACCAGATGTGAGAATGTAAGAGCCATATGATGCAAGTATACTTTTCGTATAGAAATGAAAGTAAATACAATCCTCAACAACCACATTACAAACAGCGTTATGGACAGCAAAATAAAGCACAAGTACCTCACATGTCGTATTGAAAGATCCCAATATTTGACGGCGATCCTATGAATTATGTAGATTTTATTGGAGCATTTGACCATGTTATTGATAAGGTGATGGAGAATCCTTGGGAGTTCTTTTCACAATTTACTAAAGGTTAACCACACAAGATTGTTAAAACTTGAAAATACTTGTCACTGGCAGAAGGTTACAAAAAGGCCAGAATGAAGTTTGAAAGCCTTTATGGAAACCAACTACAGATAGCTGATGCATACATGAGGAAAGCCAAAGGGTGGCTGCAAATAAAGCAAACGATGGAGAAGGTCTGATGGAATATGCGGTCTTTCTTGGTGGATGTACGAACATTATGTTTAACTTAAAGGACGGACATGAATTTGAAAGCAGCGATAACATTCGTAATATAATCTCCAAGCTTCCTCAAGACCTACTAGCACCGTGGCAATGCAAAGTTCAGAGTATTGAAAGTACGGAAGGCAGATGAGCATGACTCGTCAATCTAGTGAACTTTCAGGAAGAACAGACAACAGCAGCTTTGGATCCTGTGTACAGCACAGCCTTTTGAAGCCATAAAAGGAAAGGAAAACGACAAGGCTGACCAAGGGAAGTATCCTTCGAAATTGTGGCCTGAGAAAAAGCAGTTTTGCTACAAACCTTTCTGTTGCTGCTGAAAAAAGGAATACAGACACCTCAGTCAAAAGGCTGGAGACGGCTGGTTGTGTAAGCTGTAAGCACTCATTTTTTGCAATGAAAATCACGATCTTGTTGAATGCAATGCAATTCAGAAACTAACTTATGAAAGTAGAATTGACTTTTTTGAGACCTAAGGGCTTATTCTTTAAGTGCCTTAAGCAAGGACATCTTAGTAAAGACTGTGTACAAAAAAATAAATGCCAAATATGCTCTCATTTACATCCAGTCATTCTGCATATGAATAAGAAAATGGGCACCGACAATAAAACCACACCTCTTAAAAAGGAGAACGCTAAGTTGGAAAAAGGAGCATTTCTTCTTTGAAAATTTCTATGGAACCACCAGAGACTTGTATGGCTATCGGGGCCGGTAAAGAGTGTGTCTTAGCTGTGATTCCAGATAAAGTTAAGTCTAAAATGAGTGAAAGATGTGTAGAAACATATGCTCTAATAGACTCAGGCAGCACAGCTACATTTTGCGCAGAAAGCTTGCAAGAGCAGTTAAATCTTTCAGAAGAAAGTCTCAAGTCTACATCAGCACTGTAGAAAGGGATAAAGTAAATACAGAGAAATTAGTAAAATGTTTTTATCTGAGTTACAAGTCTGTGGGTTAGAAGAAAACACATTTTTTAATTTACCAGAAGTGTACACACTGAACTTTATACCACTGAATAAGGTGAACATCCCTACACAAGAAGATGTCATGAGATGGTCTTTATTAAAGACATGCATCTACCCCAGATAAATGCCGAAGTAGGTTTGTTAATAGGTACAAATGACCGTAAAGTCATGGAGCCATGTTAAATCATACACAGTGAAGGTCCATATGCTGTGAAGACAGTCCTTGGATAGATTGTTAACGACTTAACAAAGGGGACAGACAATGAAAGACTGCAAAGTTATTCAGTCAATCGTGTGTCAATAATGGAGATAGAACAAATGCTACTCCAGCAATACAATACAGACTTTCCAGAGTGCAGCTGTGAGGAGAAGGAGGAAATGTCACAGGAGGACATTAAATTCAAGTTCATAGCCTCAGATTCTGCCAAGCTAGTGGACGGACACTATTGTATTAATTTGCCTTTTAAAGATGAGACACTTAAAGTGCCAAACAATTGTTGCATGGCAGAACAATCTGCTATTGGACTCAAAAGGAAAATTACAAAGTCTGCAATATTCCATGAGGATTACAAAATTTTCATGAAAGACATTTTAGACAAAAGATATGCTATTAAGGTACCCATTGAATAGCTGTCACTCAAAAAGGAGAGAGTGTGGTACATCCCTCATCCAAAGAAAAATGAAATCAGACTGGTTTTTGACTGTACACCCACTTACCGAGGCTTCTCACTAAATGAAAAATTGTTGAAAGAACCTGACTTAAATAATACACTCATTGGAGTTTTTACAGGATTCAGACAGCAACCAATCGCTCTCATGGCAGATATTAAATTAATGTTTGTATCAAGTGAAAGTTCCAGATGAAGACACTGATCTTCTTTGTTTCCTGTGGTGGCCTAAAGGTAATCTAAACAATGGACTACAGGAGCACAAAATGACAGTACATCTTTTTGGTCCTACTTCATCACACAGTTGTGCCACTTATGCTTTACAAAGAACAGCAGAGGATGCCAGAGGCACAACTTTTGAAGAAGCAGTTAACACTGTGCTTCACAATTTCTATGTTGATGACTGTTTAAGGTCAGTTGCTACAGAAGAACAAGCCATAAAATTGATCTTCAAGTCCTGTGTTTCAAGGGAGGGTTTTATCTTACGAAATGGATTAGTAATAGCAGAGCAGTATTGTATTTTTGTTTTAAAATTTTTTGCCTTTTATTCTGTGTGTGTAATAACCTTTTTTCTTAATTCTTGTGTGGATTATTTGCTTTGAATTTTCACTAAATATTTTAAAATGAACTTTTAGACTGAGAGATTTCTTTTGACATGCGTTTTACCCGTGCTAGAACTCGACTTACACTCCTGTGGCTACAAAGAGTAATGATTATAAAGCTGGAAATTGGAGATGTGATGATGAATGTTGTTAGTGTATATTCCCTGCAAGTTGGGTGTGCAATGGATGAGAAAGAAGATTTTTGGAGTGAGTTGGATGAAGTGATGAACAGTGTACCCAAGGGACAGGAAGTGGTGATTGGAGTGGATAACCATGGACATGTTGGTGAAGGAAACAGAGGAGATGAGGAGGTGATGGGTAGGTATGGTGTCAAGGAGAGGAATGAAGAAAGTCAGATGATAGTGGATTTTGCCAAAAGAATAGACATGGTTGTGGTGAATATGTATTTTAAGAAGAGGGAGGAACACAGGGTGACATACAAGTGTGGAGAAAGATACACACAGGTAGATTTCATTCATTCATTACATTTATATAGCGCTTTTCTCAGTACTCAAAGCGCTATCCACACGGAGGAATCGGGAAGCGAACCCACAATCTTCCACAGTCTCCTTACTGCAAAGCAGCAGCACTACCACTGCACCACCTGTACATTAGGTTACATCCTATGCAGAAGAGTCAACCTGAAGGAGACTGAAGACTGCAAAGTGGTGGCAGGGGAAATTGTAGTTAAGCAACATAGGATTGTCTGCAGGATGACTTTGGAGATCAGGAACAGGAACAGACTGAGGGCAGAGCCAAGGCTCAAATGGTGGAAGTTAAAAAAGGAAGATTGCAAGGTAGAGTTTAGGCATGAGGAGAGACGGGCACTGGGTGGCAGTTACTAGACAGCTGGGCAACTACTGCAGATGTAGTAAGGGTGACAGCAAGAAGGGTGCTTGGCGTAACATCTGGACAGAGGAAGGAGGAAAAGGAAACCTTGTGGTGTAATGGGGAAGTACAGGAGAGTATACAGAGGAAGAGGATGGTGAAGAAGAACTGGGATAGTCAGAGAGATGCAGAAAGTAGACAAGAGTACAAGGAGATAAGGCTCAAGGAGAAGAGAGAGGCGGCAAAGGCTAAAGAAAAAGCATATGATCAGTTGTATGAGAGGTTGTACACTAAGGAGTGAGAAAAGGACCTGTACCGACTGGCTAGACAGAGGGACTGAGCTAGGAAAGATGTGGAGCAGGTTAGGGTGATAAAGGATAAAGATGGAAATGTACTCACACGCGAGGAGAGTGTGTTGAGAAGATGGAAAGAGTACATTGAGAGGCTGATGAATGAAGAGAATGAGAGAAAGAAGGTTGGATAATGTGGAGATAGTAAATCAGGAAGTGCACCAGATTGGTGCAAGGAGGAAGTAAGGACAGCTACTTCTTCTCCACTCCACAGGCATCCTCTCACTTACCAAGATTCCATTAAACAATCTGGTTAAAAACTCCACTGCCATCTCTCCTTAACACCTCCATGCTTCCACAGGTATGTCATCTGGACCAACGGCTTTTCCATTCTTCATCCTCTTCAAAGCTGTCCTTACTTCCTCCTTGCTAATCCGTTGCACTTCCTGATTCACTATCTCCACATCATCCAACCTCTTCTCTCATTCTCTTCATTCATCAGCCTCTCAAAGTACTCTTTCCATCTGCTCAACACACTCTCCTTGCTTGTGAGTATGTTTCTATCTTTATCCTTTATCACCCTAACCTGCTGCACATCTTTCTAAGCTCAGTCCCTCTGTCTAGCCAATTGGTACAGGTCCTTTTCTCCCTCCTTAGTGTCCAACCTTTCATACAACTCATCATACACCTTTTCTTTAGCCCTTTGCCACCTCTCTCTTCACCTTGTGCCTTATCTCCTTGTATTCTTGTCTACTTTCTGCATCTCTTTGACTATCCCGCTTCTTCTTTGCCATTCTCTTCCTCTGTATACTCTCCTGTACTTCCCCATTCCACCACCAGGTTTCCTTTTCCTCCTTCCTCTGTCCAGATGTCATGCCAAGCACTCTTCTTGCTGTCACCCTTACTACTTCTGCTGTAGTTTCCCAACTGTCTGGTAAAACTCCCTAAACTCAACCTTGCAGTCTTCCTTTTTCAAATTCTACGATTTGATCCTTGGCTCTGCCCTCACTTTCTTCCTCTTCTTGATCTCCAATGTCATCCAATAGACCACCATCCTATACTGCTTAACTACACTTTCCCCTGCCACCACTTTGCAGTCTTCAATCTCCTTCAGATTGACTCTTCTGCATAGGATGTAATATCTACCTGTGTGTTCTACCAATTATATGGCCGTGAAAATATTTTCTTATTATTAATTATTTTTATTTGAAAACTAGTATTGGTAAAATCTGCTTACCTCATTAAGCACATTGGTATCAAGCATAAACCTGCAGCAAGAAGGAAAACAAAGCCAGGAAACCAAGAAACTGTGGCAGCATAAATGCTGTTAAAAGTGGCTACTGCTACAGCGGTGGTTATATTTTCCAGGACAGCAATACAGGCAAACAAAGCACCTAAAAGAAATGAAATACGGAAAAAAATAAGATAAAATAAATAATCACAACAACTGAGGTAGATGATACGTTATTAACTAACATATGTAAAACTAACTAATAATTATATTTACAGTATATTAAAACTCCTTCAGACTACAATAACACAGTGTATGACTTTAACTCAATCTTAGCTTAAAAAATGTGTTTCTTAACGTCCTGACCAGAAAGATATGCACTGAAAATCCAAGCATGCTGCTGGTTCTGTGCTTTTCCCTTTCACTATCTTTTACAGCTAATCTCATCCAAATGCCATTGCTACTATTGTTTTTAAAACACATTTAAAGTCTGTGGAGGGCTTGTATTATGAAACTGTTTTTAACATGAATAATCAGCTAAAAATACAACAAAGGCTCATCAAAATTCAAGAGGTTATATTTTATATATAATATAAAAAAAATCCTTCAAAGAGACTTTTTGGAAAAGATTTTTTCAAATCCCACAAGATGAGACTTTTTCAAGTCACGCTCTCTTCTCAACCATATACAACCACGCACATGGTACTCTCACCTCATTTGTGTGAATGCTTTTGACAGACACAGTTCCTGCTCTCTTAGCTTTTATAACATTGTACTCACTTTAAGATCCCAATTAAAGAAGATGTATTATGCCCAAATCTTATTGAAGAATTTCATCACAAAGGGTTATCAATAGAAAAAATGAGTACACGGGCAATCCTAGCACAGAGAAATGATGAAGTCAAAGAAATTAATGCCAAAAATTTTAAATGAGTATCAATAGACCATGCTGAAACAGTTGGTGGTGATCGTGCGGAAGATGAAAACATCAACTTACAATATCCTGAAGAATGTCTACAACTGTTAACACCGTCCGGTCTTCCAGTGCATGAATTACTATAGAAAGAAGGATGTATCCAAGAAAGGTAATGTAGTACATCTTTTGCGGATAGCATTAGACAACAAAGGAAATAAATGACAGAGTAGAAGACAAAGCAGAACATCGTAAAGAAGTTCAAAAATGTTGGAGCGATACACATGCAGGGCAGGTTAGAGATTATGAAAGTAGTAAAAGCAGAAAGTCTCAAAAAACTGAGAGCATTAGCGCTAACAGACTGAAACTATTACTATATTACTATAATGGAATACAGAAAAAAGATCGAATATATGGACATCGGTGATATGACAGAAGTATGTAGATATTGTTTGGTTTTAAAGTTTAAGTTGGAGACTTGTAGATAGTCATCAGGGAAAAGTAGTGTTTCTTCCCAATGAGGAAGCGTATCCGCAAGAATTAAAATATTTGTTGTTCGGTGAAAGTGAAATCCACAAACATTCCAGGCAAAATATCCGAATCTACAATCTGTTCGCGTGCGCATCATTCAATGCTCAAAATGTAGATTTACATGATTCTGAACCATACGCTATGAGAATGTGTGGTCCCGCAACAATTAAAGCTACTACAATTTTAATTTCGAAAAAAACACAATTTGGTCAGGTTTAAATTTATGATCATGGAGAAGCGATCCAAAATAGAATCAAAAGAGTTAAATGACCAGGTGTATTAGAAATTCTACAGCCAATAATGGATACAAGTCCATATGTCCAAAAGTATCGCACTTCACACGAAATTTACCTGCAAAACCCTCACATGCATTTATTGGTTACATTGCAAAATAAATTATTACCTCCTGATGATGTACATCGTTTTGTCTGTGCTGAAATTCCAAACATAGAAACCTATCCTGAATTATGGTACAAATTCATTAAACACATCTCTCACGGACCTCATTTAACACTGGAATTACCAGAGCCTACGAAAAAACTTGCAGATCCGTCCCACCTTAAAACGCTTCTTATCTCTCCGTCAGTGTCTTTTGTCCTTTAAATGTGTTGATAATCAGCAAACAGCAAGCAGCCTGCTATCACATCCCCCACCCCGCACAGTTTTCTCAGCTCGTCTGTTTACCTGCGTGTCAATTGCTTAGAGTTGTATAGAGTGAGAAGTCAATCAAAATGATAACCTTTTATAAATACTATATTGTTATTTGGAACACTTGCATTTCATGTGTGTTCCATGTCTCCAACGATCTATATGCACAGTACACACATCGTTAAAACAGAAACGGTTTTTATGTTTTAGTAATAATTGACAAAATGTAGATATGAAGTGTATAATGTGTGAAGCCTGAATTCCAAATATCAAAGAAACACTTTCACAAAAGATACAAGTATAACAGAACAAATGCGCTTCCCCCACCAAGACTATAACCAAAGAAAAAGAAATCAGGTTAGTGTTGCTTGTTGTCCTGACTTCTCAGGTTGTATAGTGGTTAGAGCTGCTGACTCCAATTCAGAAGGTTCGGGGTTCGAGTCTTAACGTCTCCCAAAATAAACATTTTGAGTAGTGAGTTGTTAATATTATACAATAAAAGCAGACATTTGATTTGCGTCTGTAACAGCCGCTGTAAATGTATAGTACTTGTCAAAGTTAGCGTCTTTTTTTTAGTTTTACTTTATTTACTTATCTTCCTACAGCGTAAAGTCAAAAGGGCATGCTCACAAATTACACGTGTAATGACCACGAAAAATACCTGCTGACACTTTAGTACGCCAGCAATGGTATGAGAATGCAGTTAGACTTTTTTTTGGGCACATACACCATGCTAGTGTTTCGATCTGGACGGTGTAGCATTGGCAAGCTCTGTAAGTCATGCTGTTTCTTTGAAGGACAGGTGATTGGCAGGATGACGCCGGACTTTAGCCTTTATGCCTGGAGCAGCTGCGTTGTTCTTATATGTGAGTGGACGTTTCTTGCGGGGTGGGCTTCTGTTTTCTCCAATCTGAGTTTACCTCTTTTATAACGCGTCTTTATTTGAAAACGGTATCAGATCGGAAGGGGAGGGGGGTGTCTGGAAGCTTGAACGTGAATCAGACAATAAAACTGGGGGGCTGCGCTGAATAAGCCCCAGGTTTATTCTGTCAATGACGATCACGCTCTAACACCCCGCCCCGCATCTCCTGATCTGACTCTAAATAACACTGCTGTTTTCATTATCTTATTTACCTGTTTACTGTGTAAAGTCACGAGTGCAGAGCTTCTCATGTACATATACAAAGTACAGTGACGGCAAAAGTACATTCTTGATCCGATGTAGAACCCTCATCATGTAAGTAAATAACTCAAGGTAAATAGGTAAATAACATTAGATCTGGCTTTTATGTAAGTAATATATAAATGTTAATGTTTTGGGCACATGCACCGTCCTTTGAATGTAAGAGCCAGATCTACAGCATAAAGTCATGAGTGCAGAGCTTCCCATGTACATATACTGTACAAAGTACAGCGATGGCAAAAGTGCATTCTTGATCCGATGTAGAATCGTCGTCATGATTTGAGCTTACCTCAAATGCGTTATGGGGAGTTGGGATCGTAAACGCAGCTGAGAAAATAACAGAATGAAAAAACAAAGCTAACCTTTACAAGTATCATAAATTACACCGGCTGTTACAGACTGGAATCAAATGTAAGTTTTTATTCTCAAATAGTAAGAATACGAGCAGTTCAGTTCTCAACCATGAAGCTTTGATTATTAGTGAATGGCTGATAGATACCGTTGCGACACCAAAGCTGTGATAATGAATGAATGTCAATGTCGCAGGTAAACGCGGGTTGTTTTTCTGCAGTCATATTTTTGAATAAAAGTGCATTTGTTCTGTTATATTTGTACCTTTTGTGAAAGTGTTTCTTTGTTATTTGGAATTCAGGCTTCACAAATTATATAGTTTATGCCTATATTTTGTCATTTACTACTAGAATATGAAAAACGTTTGTGTTTTAAAAATGTGTTTACACAGATTACTGTAGAAACGGAACACCAATGAAATGCGTGTGTTCCAAATAATGATCTATTATTTCCACTCTAAAACTCCACTTCACTCCCAGATAATCAATCAAGGCATGAGCTGGGAGAAGTTCGTGCATGTTCTAAGTTGGTGGAGGGATGAAACAGCCGGCTGCTTGCAGTTTGTCTTTATCGGCACATTTAGAAGACAAAAGAAGCTGGTGGAGAGGTGCGAACGGATTTAAGAAGCGATATAAGGTGGGACGGATCTACGAGTTTTTTCGTAAGCTCTGGTAATTCTAGTGTTAAAAGATTCAGTATGTTGGGACTCAAAAGAAAAAAAGTGTTTAAAGAAATTTCCTGAAGCTTTTGTTAATTCAACAGATATAGCTAAGGCTGGCTCTCCCGATTACCGACGCAAAGATAATCGTCACGAACCACACACTTATAACGGGAAAAAAAGTTGTTAAAATTGTCATGATCGATAATTCAATGATTGTACCGTATAACCCGTATTTGCTGAAACGATTCGATGGTCATATTAATGTCGAGTATTGTGCATTGGTTATGAGAATTAAGTACACCTACAAGTACATTCATAAAGGGCATGATAGAGTATGCGTGAATGTATCCAAAGAACAGTGTCTGGATGAAGTTCAAGCATATTTAGATATTCGGTACCTCAGCGCAATGGAAACCGGGTGGCATTTAATGGAATTGCCAATGCATGGTCGAAGTCATTCTGTTGAATTATTACCAACTAGCAGAATACCCACGCTTCGCAGCGGAGAAGTAGTGTATAAAAGAAGTTATGAAAAAGAAAAGGAAAAATTTTAAAAATAACGTAACATAATTGTTAATGTAATTGTTTTGTCATTGACATGAGTGTTGTTGTCATATTTAT